>JAWNPD010000269.1:1485000-1517500 GCA_035045305.1 Drosophila maculinotata
ACTACTGATTAATATGAAATATATTGAAATAAAATAATTTCCAAACTAATTCCAAAGCGTTGTTCTTTGCTCATGGATATTCTTTTTCACATCTGAGTTGGGAAGGGAACATTCAAAAATTCGACCAAAATTTTACAATCCTTAATAAAGTAGCCAAATCGAAGCTTTCCAGAAAGCAAGCTTTATCTACAGCAGAGCATCTTCTACATTCGAGAAGGAGGAGAGCGAATTTACTAATTCACTAAGAAAGCCTTTTCCCACATATCGTAGTCTTCACTTACTGACCGCCAGTCAATGCAAGAGAAGCTGTTCAACATTTTCCGCCTATATGATATGAAAACTTCTGCAGAAGTTATCATAATATTCTCATTTTTCCCAATCAGACATTGCCTTGGGATGATTTATTGCTATTGGCATTTCGTACAATTCCAGCTGCCTACTTTGGTTTACAATTTACTATTTTCACATTGTGTCTCTTATAATTCTCAAACGGTTCTAGCCTTAACTTGGTTAGTACCCTGTCCCAGGCCTTGCAACATCAGCCGAGTTATTAAAGCTAGTTACTCGGCTGAATATTGCTTTAACTATTTTTTTTTTAAAAATATATATTTGAAATATATATATTACTTCTGTTCTAACAGACTATACGATTTTTTTTTCGGTTTCCTGCAAATTTCCACTGTATATTCAGCGCTTGCTCATAGACGTGCTATTGAGCCCATGGTGGACCTATAATTCCACCATGATTGAGCTCTTGGAATCACATTGTATTATTAAAATATGTGTTCCTCTCGTTGCCAATTAAATGGCCGTATCAGTTTAAGTTACATAATATAACTGTAACGTAATAAAATGCTCATCCTATAATGTGCTTAAATCAGAAGCTTGCAAGAAAATATATTTCTGTTCCCCGGTTTGCTTGCAAAATGGCAAAATGAGAGGAATCAGCTTTAAAGCTAAGTTTCTACAGGAACCTGTGAAGATCAAATAATGATTCAGACAACATACAATTTTCATGTGGTGGAACCAACCATATTGTCTAAATCAATTATCACGAACAGATTTTCTGTGGAGTGCCGAAGTCAAGGAGTGAAGGAGTAGAGCTCCATATTTATTAGAATCATTCTTTTCAATATCCACTGAACCTGTTAAAATCTTGTCGGTGTGGTGTAGACGGTTCTAGCCTTAACTTGGAAAGTACCCTATCGGAGGCCTTCCAACATCAGCCGAGTTATTTAAGCTTATTGCTTGTTACTCGGCTAAATATTGCTTTAACTATTTTATTTCCATATAAATGGCGAATTGCACCTTGAGGTGTTGATTGCTGCCACAGTCTTTTGTGCATATCGCTGGCATCGCACTCTCCTCCCCTACCCTCCCCACAACTTGAAGAGCCTTGGACGCTCAGCCATATGGACAGTTGTCATATGAGCTCTTGGCTGGAATGCTTTTAATCGCATTCCGCTCAATAATATGTGTTTGACGTGCTTTCTGTGTTTCTACCTAACTATTGCATGAGTATGGGTATGAGTTTAAATGAGAAACGTATTTAACTCAAGCGCTTCAATTCAAAATTGGGATGAAAGCAGCATTGAGTTTTCTATTAAATTATACACTTCAATAACAGTGTGTATTTAATATTTTATCTTAAGCCAGTCTCTGGGCGAGCTATCTGCTTAAAACCATTTGCTTTAAAAAAACTGCGGTTTGGCACAATTTTCAAAGAAATGTGAATTTACCTAATTGGTTTTTTTTTATTTGAAGCAAATCATTCATAAATTTGTTGGCTCTTCAGCAATACGATTTTTATTGGTGCCATTTTTCTCTTGAATCTTCAGTATTATCGGTAACTCATATTTTATGTAATTAGTATTACATTATTTTTTTGTCGGATGACGGGGAGTGTTGGAGTTTGTTGAAGTTGGTTACATTTTCACTTTTCCTAATCTTCCGTCCACACTTTTTTTTCGAGTGTCGGAGTCTGAGTCTTATTGCCGGATATCGGCTCAATTTTGTTTTTCTTTTCGTTTGCTTATATTTTTATCAAAGCTCTGCTTAACTATCCTTATTTGGTTTGTTCATCATCTTTTTCAATTTTAAACCTTGCTGCCTGGACAACGGTGTCTGTTATCCTGACTCTCTGCTATAATTAATGTATAATGTATGATTATATTACATTTTAAATGAGAGGAAAACAGATTTTAAGATAAGTTTCTACAGAAACTTGTAAAGACTATTTTTTTTTTTCAAATCAATTAATGATTCAGACAACATACAATTTTCATGTGATGGAACCAACCTTAGTGTCTAAATCGATTATTTCGAACAGATTTTCTGTAGTGCCGTTTGTGTAGGAGGGTCGGAGTAGTTTAAGAAGAATCGTATTTTCGACCGAGTACTAACAGACTGCGTCCAATTTTTTTTCCTGATATTTTTGGTGACGTTATTGTACCGTGGTACTAGCTCCAAGTATTGCAATAATGCATTTTTGGCTTTTATTTTCTTTTTGTACTTGCTCCACTCTCCATGTAGTTCGTGAATGCAGTTGAATAACTCCTCTTTCGCTGTCCAGTAAACACTATTTTGTTTAACAGCATAGGTTGTGCGGTTGCCCCACCCTTAATCATTGAAGCTGCAGCCAATTTTGATTAGTGAGTAAAGACAATAGGTGTCAAAGGAACTACCGCCCCATCTTTTGCCTGGTAAGCAGAATCTATTTCTTTTCTTGTTTCTCACAGAGCATTGTTTGTTATTTGAGAAAGTATCCCTAGATCCTCCAGACTGGTTCCGAAAATTGCATGGAAGACTGCTTGTGAAATCTTTTCAGAAGTTCCTTTTGATTTCTTTTGCCAAACGAACTTGCCGACAGAATAGTTCCAATATCTCATTCCCTATAGTCCGGAGAAGTTAAGGTCGTTCCCTGCTTTAACAAACAATAGCAAGGGGAAAAAGATTATTGCCTGGGAGTGTTGGAGTTTGATGAAGTTGGTTACATTTTTTACTTTCTCGTAACTTCCATCCACACTTTTTTTCGAGTCTCGGAGTCTAAATTTTATTGTCGGATATCGGCTCAATTTTGTTTTCGTTTTCGTTTGCTTATATTTTTGTCCAAGCTGTCCTTAACTATCTTCTCTTTGGTCGTGTATCTGTGATATAGCGGCGCCTTCGAGATTTATTGGTTGCTGCCACGACAACGGCGTGCTGCATGTTGCATGTTGCATGTGACACTCGAATCTTGTGTCTGAATGTTGGGATGATCAAACTTTGGAATTATCCGATTTTTCCCCCAGGCACTAGTGTCTTGTGACTTTCATCTGGGACACTTATTCATAAATCAACTTACTGAATATATGAATAAGGACAAACTGTTTCCTTAGTGGAAAGGGAGGGTAAGGGGAAATAGCTTTAATTGGTATGTAGAAACATTTCTAGCTGAAATAATTGTTCCTTGACGCTTTTAGTTGAAATAGCTGAAGGTCAAGTTCATCAAATTTATACAGCTGAATATTTCAATGCTTTTCGCCAAATCTGCAAATGCCGCTTCCTAAAAGGAAAGCTTTAAGCAAAGTTTCTACAGTAACCCTGAAATGTACTCTTTAAAAAGCAGGAGTCTAGCTAGGAGGCTTATGTGATAATACTATGGAAAGTATTAAAGATTATTTTTATTTGCAAAATCAATTGATTATTTAACCTCATTGTCGAAATCAATTATCTCAAACTGATTTTCTGTGGAGTGCCGTTTGTGTAGGAGTGTCTGAGTCGAGGAGTGTCAGAGTAGAGCTCCATATTAACTTGCATCTTTCTTTTCAATATAAACTGAACCTGCTATCTACCATATCAGTTAAATCAAAGCAACATAATTAATTTTGTTGTATTAGGGTATGAATTTCTGCTTGTACTTTCTTTTTGTACTTAAAATGTACTAAAAGAAATCCAATAATAAAAAAAGGAGCAAACATTTTTCGCTCCTTGTTCCTTTGCAATTTGTGTGCTGAGCCATTGCAACCTTCATTTAAATTCTTCTAAGGAATTAAAGATATACAAAAGTGGAAACATAATAAATCATAATCAACAAGAAAAGATTTACTTTGAAGATTGCCCTTCATTTTCATCCTCAAAGCTATCTGATGGTCCAATAACTTTACATATTGAGGTAAACAGTCCTTATCAGATCTCTCATCTCTTTCCTGATAAGTGATGCCATCAAGCAGAAGATCCAAGTGTCTGAGCGAATTATCTCGACAGTAGACGTATTCAACACCAGGACAATACACTCTTGAGCAGAGTACAAAGCGGTTCCATTGCCAGCCGGATCAAACTTGCAAGATGACTGAGAAGAATGCCTAAAAGATCTAAAAACTGAAAAAAAATCTATAAAAAAAACAGGAAATAAAAAAAAAAATTCCATAAAAAATTTCTAAAAAAAAAACGAAACAAAAAGAGATACAAAATATATAATATTAAAGCTAAGAAAAACCGAAAAAAAAATAATAAAAAAAACATTGCCATAAATTATATATTACATACTTAAAAAAAAAGAAATAAAAAGAGTTAAAAAAAAACCAAGCAAAAAAAACTAAACAAAATATATAACACAAAAAAAATGATATATTACATACATACCTAAAAAAATAAAAAAAAAGAGTTAAAAAATAAAAACCATCCAAAAAAACTAAAAAATCTAAAAGCTAAAAAAAAAAAAAAAGAAACCAAAAAAACAGCAAAAAAAAATCATTAAACACATTACATACCTAAAAAAACATATAAACCAAGCAAAAAAAATCTTAAACTATAAAGCTGAAAAAAAACGCTGCATACAAAACAATAGCTATTGAAATGAAAGTCAATCAACGGTACTGGATCCAGGCTCATCATCGCATCATCATCACCTGGTGGACTAGGATGTCTAGGATGACCGATCCGATTGTAAATAAAGAACAATAATAAAAGAAAATATTAAAAATGTTAGAATGCCTCCAAAAATAAGCGAATTTTGAATTATGATTAAAAGTAGATTAAACAAGTAAGAATGCTCTAGTTGAAGGTGCCCGACTAGGATATACCCTGATCCAAGGTCTTACATTCATTCATAATTATACCCTGATCCCATTAAAATGGAAAAAAAGGGTAAAATGGTTTTGTGCAAAAGTATGTAACAGACATAAGGAAGCATCTCCGACCCCATAAAGTATATATATTCTTGATCAGTATCAATAGCCAAGTCGATATAGCCATGTCCGTCCGTCTGTCCGTCTGTATGAACGCGCTGTTCTCGGAGACTACAAAAGCTAGAGACTTCATATTTAGAATATAGGTTCTCCTAGTGCCGGGTCAATACAAGTTCGACTTTTTTCGATATCTCATCCCGTTCAAAAGTTATCGATAAATATCGATTTCAGACAAGTGTTTTTCGGGCATAACTTGAAAGTCATATAAGCTAGAAACTTTATATTTTAGTTTAAGTTACTGTACTGCCGGCGCTAAACAAACTCATCATTTTTTTTTTCAATATCTCAATCCTTTCAAAAGTTATCGATAAATTAAGTTTCCAAAACAGTGTTTTTAAGGTATAGCTTAAAAGTTATAAGACGTAGAGTCACCAAATTTGGTACATATACTCTCCAATAGCATACAGAGGTTAAATGCACTTAAATCACTTTTTGGATACCCCTCCCCGATCTCACACAAATCGAAAAATACGTATTTAAAAAGGTATGACCTTCGGATTTTACATAGTCTCATATTTATAAGCCAGCTTTGTGTCCTACGAATTTTATTACGATCAGGTAATAAACAAAGAAGTTATTAACGATTCAATGTAACATAGTTTGGGGCCAATGGAAGAAGAAGAAGCAAAGCAAATGTATGACGCGCGTAGCCAGTAGCTTTTGTTTGTATATGTGTGTGTGTTTCTATGTATGAATGCAGATAAATAACTTCAATGAATGTAAGACCTTGGATCAGGGTATATCCTAGTCGGGCACTCTCGACTAGGGCACTCTTACTTGTTTTAATTTAAAATTTATTTAGTTATACTGTTATTATATACAACAACTTAAATTAAACTTGTATGCTGACTTCTAATACAACTTAGTCTAAAGGCTAGGTGATGTTAATTTGTAACAAGAGAAAGGTCTAATTTATTTGCCTAGTGGCAAGGTCGTCTAGTGGGTGATGTCGTATCAGTCTTCTCAGTCTATTTATAGGTCTTCCCCTTATGGTGCGCAAGTTTAGAAGCCGGCGTGCGAGAGGATTTATCCTCTTACATACATTTTACACATCCTCATTTTGCACCGAGCCCTTCAAAGTATGCAATAAAAAACGTACGTAGTTGTTGTTGCCAGCTGTTTCTATTGTTACTCATTACAACAATTGTTGTCACTTATAATTCCCAAACGGTTCTAGCCTTAGCTTGGTGAATACCCTGCCTGAGGCCTACCAATATCAGCCGAGTTATTAAAGCTTATTGCTAGTTACTCGGCTGAATATTGCTTTAACTGTTTTTTTTTCTCCATATACCTATGTAATATATTAGATATATATTACTTCTGTACGATTTTTTTTTCTGCACGTCACTTGTAATTATACTGCACATATATACAGCGGCCTTCTATAGTAAGAGATTTCTGCTCTAATAGACTATACTATACTATATTTTGTTCCCGTTTCCACTGTGTATACAGCTGTGGTATATAGATCGTCAGTTTACGTTACATAATATAACTAAACTGTAATGCTATAATATAATCAAGCATTATGCTTACCCTTTGATATGCTAATATCACAAGCTTAGAAGAAAAGTTATTTCTTTTCGCGGTTGCTCTTGCTTAATGGCAAAATAAGAGGAAACCAGCTTTGCAGCCCTGGTAGCGAAAGAGAGTGCGTCGCAGCAGCATGCTGGAACAGATCAGCGGCACCTGGCGATTCGTGCTCAGCTCATGCAGATCCAGATCCAGCTCCGCGGAGGTCATCAGCGTCATGTGCTCCGTGTCCGCAGCGGTAATAATATGCTCATCCTATGATGTGCTTAAATCACAAGCTTAGAAGGAAAGTTATTTCTGTTCCCCAGTTTGCCTGCAAAATAACAAAATGAGAGGAAAACAGATTTTAAGCTAGGTTTCTACAGAAACTTGTAAAGACTATTTTTTTTTCAAAATCAATTAATGATTCAGACAACATACAATTTTCATGTGATGGAACCAACCTTATTGCCTAAATCGATTATTTCGAACAGATTTTCTGTAGTGCCGTTTGTGTAGGAGGGTCGGAGTAGAGCTCCATGCTTATATTATTCTATTCTGGGTATAAGAAGAATCGTATTTTCGACCGAGTTTTTTCCCGATATAAGATGTTATACATATGTCTATAAGGAATTTCTGTACTAACGGACTGTGTCCAATTTTTTTCTTCTGATATTTGATTCTGATTATTGTACCGTGGTACAAGCTGCAAATATTGCAGAAATGCATTTTTGCTTGTATTTTTTTTTTTACTTAAAGTGTACTAAAATGCATTTTTTGCAAGCTGGCTGATGTTTTTTTTTTTTCCTTTTGCGCCTCCTACTAGTTTCGACCTAAGTTGACAAGATTTACATATATAAAATCTGAATGCGCCAACAAAAATGGTTAAAATAACCAATTAAAAAAAAAGGAGCAAGCATTTATTTTTTGCACAAAATTACGTGCGAATTAAGCGAACCATTGGCGAAAAACCGTGATAAGTGTCTTTAATCTAAATCTGTTTGGTTTTTTTTTGCTCTTTGTATGTAATTATTGTTACATTATTTTCCTGTCGGATGAGGTCGAGCGTTTTCAAGGTGGAAAATGTCTAGTCCGGGATGTATTTTATTTATTGCCTGGGAGTGTTGGAGTTTGATGAAGTTAGTTACATTTTTTACTTTCTCGTAACTCCCATCCACACTTTTTTTCGAGTCTCGGAGTCTAAATTTTATTGTCGGATATCGGCTCAATTTTGTTTTCGTTTTCGTTTGCTTATATTTTTGTCCAAGCTGTCCTTAACTATCTTCTCTTTGGTCGTGTATCTGTGATATAGCGGCGCCTTCGAGATTGATTGGTTGCTGCCACGACAACGGCGTGCTGCATGTTGCATGTTGCATGTGACACTCGACTGAAATCTTGTGTCTGAATGTTGGGATGATCAAACTTTGGAATTATCCGATTTTTCCCCCAGGCACTAGTGTCTTACTGAATATATGAATAAGGACAAACTGTTTCCTTAGTGGAAAGGGAGGGTAAGGGGAAATAGCTTTAATTGGTATGTTGAAACATTTCTAGCTGAAATAATTGTTCCTTGACGCTTTTAGTTGAAATAGCTGAAGGTCAAGTTCATCAAATTTATACAGCTGAATATTTCAATGCTTTTCGCCAAATCTGCAAATGCCGCTTCCTAAAAGGAAAGCTTTAAGCAAAGTTTCTACAGTAACCCTGAAATGTACTCTTTAAAAAGCAGGAGTCTAGCTAGGAGGCTTATGTGATAATACTATGGAAAGTATTAAAGATTATTTTTATTTTCAAAATCAATTGATTATTTAGACAACATACAATACGGTGAAACTAACCTCATTGTCGAAATCAATTATCTCAAACTGATTTTCTGTGGAGTGCCGTTTGTGTAGGAGTGTCTGAGTCGAGGAGTGTCAGAGTAGAGCTCCATATGAACTTGCATCTTTATTTTCAATATAAACTGAACCTGCTATCTACCATATCAGTTAAATCAAAGCAACCTAATTAATTTTGTTGTATTAGGGTATTTCCCTAAGTCCAATTTTGATTGCCTTGATATATTTGGCATTTTTTACTTGGGTATAAGAATTATTCTCTTCTATTGTTATGGATATAAGAAGAATCGTATTTTCGACCGAGCTATTTGCCGATATAAGATATTATACATATGTCTATAAGGAATTTCTGTACTAACAGACTGCGTCCAATTTTTTTTCTGATATTTGATTCTGATTATTGTACCGTGGTACCAGATCCAAGTATTGCAAGAATGCATTTTTGGCTTGTATTTTCTTTTTGTACTGAATGTGTACTAAAATGAATTTTTTTAAAGCTAGCTGATTTTATTTTTTTTACTTTTGCGCCTCCTATTAGTTTCGACTTAGTTGACAAGATTTCCACATAAAAAAACAGAATGCGCCAACCAAAATTTTTAAAAAAAATCCAAAAGTGGAAACATAATAAATCATAATCAACAAGAAAAGATTTACTTTGAAGATTGCTGTTCATTTTCATCCTCAGAGCTATCTGATGGTCCTTTAACTTTACATATGGAGGTAAAACAGTCCTAAATTATCAGATCTCACATCTCTTTCCTGATAAGTGATGCCATCAAGCAGAAGATCCAAGTGTCTGAGCGAATTATCTCGACAGTAGACGTATTCAACACCAGGACAATACACTCTTGAGAAGAGTACAAAGCGGTTCCATTGCCAGCCGGATCAAACTTGCTAGATTATTGAGAAGAATGCCTGAAGTGGTGCACCGGTCTGAAATGAAAGTCAATCAACGGTACGTACCGGATCCCCAGGCTCATCATCGCATCATCATCAACCTGGTGGACTAGGATGTCTAGGATGACCAATCCGAAGGGAATCGCTCTGACGAACCTCACTAAGCACTCTACTGGTGAGTCAACCTCAACCTATTGGCCAACGGATCCCCTCAACCCAAGACACGGAGATCGACATCGAGCTGCTCAGGAAGAGCTCAAACATTGCCCCTACTCCCTGCCTGGCAAAGGTCTTATCTGTGATTTGCACTTTTTAATACATTTTTTTAGCATCGAAAGATGGATTGTAAATAAAGAACAAAATTAAAAGAAAATATAAAAATATTAGAATACCTCCAAAAGCAAGCAAATTATGATTTAAAGTAGATTAAACAAGAAAGAAAGGTTTATACAAAAAGGGAATGACAATGCTACCTTTTAAATGAATTTTTTTATTTAAATCAATATATCAGACTGATTGATCCTATGACAGCTATAAGATATAGACGTCCGTTTTTGACTTAATTTGATCAATCTAAATAAAGTATAATAAAACTTGCAATTGGTGGGTTTGGTTAAGATAATTCGGACAAATCTATATCGACTCGTCTTGTCGTCCTGATCATGAATATATATACTTTATGGGGTCGGAAAAGTTTCCTTCTATGCGTTGCTAACTTCTGGGCAAAATTAAAATACCCTCTGCAAGGGTATTAAAACGCACATTTGTAAATTGTGTAAAAGGGAAATTCTAAATTTTTGGTCGGCGAGATTGGATTTTGCTGAAGTACCAGGCGAACAGGATAGACATCTTCAATTCCTTGCATCACTATTGGTGGTGGTGGCTTAGGCTGCGCTTTGTCTCTCTGGTGGCGGAGTTATCAGTGCTACCCGCAGCAATAGCGGCTTGATGGCTGCATTGCTCCATTGGTGCTCCATTTGAGCTGGAAGTTGAGCAAGTAGCCCGAAGCGATTTGAGTTGCCACTGTAGCTCGATTTTAGTGCGGAAGAATATTCGCCATTTTCATCAAGGTTCGACCTTTTTCTCTCTAAGTTAGGAGATGTGCCTGATGCTGCCTTGCGCTTTACTTTTTGGTTGGCGCTGCGGTTCCTTACCACCTGTAGCACAGCTGGTCACGGCTCTGGCTCCATGGACACTTGAAGTAGCGCCAGTTGCCGATGTCACTGCTCTCGCGGCTATTTCAGCTGTCAAGCTCATCTCTCTATACGAATTTTCATTGACGGCGTTTTGAAGTGCTTCGCCAAAGGACACTCTACGCTTAGTCATAGCGGACCGAGCTGTGTGTCGCTTTTGGATTAGTCCTGATTTCATTGCACGCCCAGGAGTTTGTTTTGTATCAGCTGCGGCACGTGCCAGCGGGGCAGCCCCAATTTGAAGGGAACTCACTTTATTCAATAAAGTTTGTTTCGCACGTTGCTATCACTTTATAGTGACTTATGTATATATTCACTGTTTGTGCCACTATTGTGGTGGGCTTGTCTTTGTTCGCTAGCAGATAAATTGTAATTTTCCGGTGACGTTTTCTACACGCGTGCTACACTCTAGAACTGAAATTACTAGAAATTAATGATTAATTGTTATTATCAAATATGCTGGTCATGCAGCTCGGAGTACCAGGCGAACAGAAATCAGCAGCAAACGCGGAAACTTTTTTTTTTTTTTTTTTTTTTTTTAGTTTAAGTTTATTAAGGGGTAGGTTTAACACCCCTTTGTGACCTTGGTTTCTATTGATTCAGCCCAGTTGGACGCGCCGGCTAGCCTAAAAAAATTAACAATAACAAAGTATTTACAAAACAAATTAACAGTAACAATCACAATTTTTGGAGCTATCTTCTGCTAGTTCTAGCCTTGGGAGATCGAAGCATCAGGTCCCTCGGTTGGCGCCTGTTTAATCTTCTTCTTGGACAGCATGCTCTAGTCAGGCCCTTTGCAAGACGATTTCGATGACGCTCTAGCCTATCGTTGTACCGGCTGGAGTGCGCATTAATCTCATCAAAGACCGTGGCCAGTTTCAGGTCTCTATGTAGAGTGGTGTTCCGGATGTACCACTCGCATCCGGTAATAAGTCTTGCGATCCTGTTTTGGGCCGCCTGGACTTTCCTGATCTGACTATCGCAAGTCAGGCCCCAGATTTGGCACCCATATTTCCAGATCGGCGCAATAACCTGCTTGTAGACTGTCACCTTGTTGTTGAGTGGCAGTTTACTGCGTGGGCTTAGTAACCAAAAATTTTTAGTCACCGCAGTTCGGAAAAATAATGAAATAAAAAAAAATCTTTTGAAATCCGAAATTCGAAAATTGGCCATTATTATCAAAAAAAAACTTTTAAAAAATTTTTAAAACGGTTTTTAACGACTTTACATAATTTTTTAAAAAAAATAACGGCATCGAAAATGCAGGCCAAAAAAATAATAATGTAGCATACTTTTACTGCCGACTTTATATAAAAACCATTGCATACTTTTGAGCGGGGCAAATTAGCAACTGACAATTATTTGTGCTGCTTACTTTCGGCGGTAATTGTATTATTGTAAATATAACGAAAGGTATGCACCTACTAGGAAATCAGAGAAGGATCAGGACTAATGATAGTGCAGTCGAGACGCAACACAACTCAATGCTTTCCGTCGTAGAAGAAACAAGCTAAAAGCAGCTAAAGCTTTTAATTGGTTTCTTCAACTTAAAAGCTGCTTTGATTTTTTTTAGTAATTTCTTAGTCCTTTAAAGCTGCGCGAAAACGGCATAAACTTTGTCAGCGGCTGCCGTGTAGCTTTCAAAGCTTCTGTGTTGCAACACGTTGCTAGCACTGCCGCAAGTTCGAGTTTGAGCTGGGAGCGTGACACGTATTCCAATGCGCTATCCAAAATATATATGTATATACTTTATACTACTATATATCCCTATCTATTCTCTCTATTTTCTAATTTAACTTTCTCTTGATAAATAAATATTTACTAAATTTTCCCCAATCCAGAAACTTGAACTTGAAATTTTAATAATATTAAATATATGTTTCTAATATTTTAATATTTAAAAATATATAACATTCTTTTTGTAAGAACTTAATTGACGTCTTGTAGCATATATAGTGTACAAAAGTTTTTAATGGACTTTCACATTGATCTTTGGGGCTTTAAAGCTGATTGGATTAAGCGCCAAACTTAACCTATATAGATAACGGGAATTGCATCTCGCTCAAGCTCTGTTGCAAACATGATTGGTTCGACACGCCGCTGCAGACATGTTCGAGTTGCCGTTTACCGTTCGGCGTTGGCGTTGGCATCGCAGCCTAAAACGCCATTTCAGTTGACATTTACAAACGCGACGCTGCAGTCGCTGGCGACGCTCAACGCACGACACTCGACATTCGGCTCGGACTTCAGCTCGGTTCGTTTACATTTCACCGTTAGCTGAAGCAGCAGCAATAGCAGCAGCAGTTAAAACAAAAGCCAAACAAAAGTCGTATAAAAAGGACACGGCTGCTGTTTGTTGTACGTGTTGTTGTTTTTGTTTTTTGTTCTTGTTGTTCTTGTTGTTGTTGTTGTTGTTATGGTTACAACAGTTGTTGTTTCACTTGCTGTTTTGCTATTTATTTACACGAGCTGTTATTATTGCTGCTGCTGCTGCTGCTGCTGTTAGCCGCGCTCGCCATTCTCGCTTCATTCGCTTCATTTCATTCCACCACTCGCCATTTTAACAGTATATGTGTGTGTGTGTGTGTGTTTTTGTGTGTGTGTGGAAGGTGGTAGTGAAATTTGTGTGTGCTTTTTGTTTTGTTTTCATGTGTGTATGTGTGTGTGTTAAGTTTGTTGTTGCTGTCGCTGTTTCTGTTGCTGTTGCTGTTGCTGTTATTATTGCTCAAGTATTTTAAGTGTTCGCGTGCGCAATTTGGTGTCAAAAGATGTAAGTTGTAAGGGCCTTGAAATATCCTGAAACGGGCCAAGCGCAACAACAACAACAACAACAAATATAAAAAAAAAGTAAATGAAAAGCAAACAACAACAAAGTGAAATGGGAAATAGCAGAAAATCAATGTGTGCGAGTGTGCTTATGTGTGTGTAAGTGTATGTGTGTCTAAGTGTATGTGTGTGTGTGTGTGTGTGTGTGAGTCAAAGAAAATCCATAAAGCGCGCTGCAAGAAAACAGCAAACTCGTCGCAGTCAAGCTATGCGAATAATTTATAAGATTGAAATTAAAGACACCAAAAGGAATGCTTGCCATCTCCCTCACACTCGCTGCCTCTCTCTGTCTCTCTCTCTCTGTCTCTCTCGCTACCGCAAGAGACAGCTAGAAGACACAGCAATATAAGAATTTCTTGGCAGCTGCATGAAAACAGCCGAAATGCCCAAAATGCTGAAATGCCCGCCTCCGCCTTTGCCACACCCCCCCTTTCTAGAACCGCTCCTCCCCGCCTTTTGGGCCTTTGCAAAAAATGTTGTAAACATGCGAGGCGAGGCTGACGCTGACGTTGACGCTGACGGCGCTGCCAACGGCGCTGGCAGCAACACACGGAACAGCTGAACAGCTGATTTGCCTTTGGGGCCGCATTGGCACACACACATACACACACAGAGACAGTGAAAGTATGTGTGTGTGTGTGTGTGTGAGAGGGAGGCAGCATTTTGGCAACTGCCGACACACTGCAGCAAAATGCTATAGTATAGCTGTAAATAAATAGCAGCTCTCAAAAACATGCATTTTATTTGACTTTCTCTTAATTAATAAGTTAGCTTTTAATAATTATCTATTTTAATGCACCCAAAAACCTTAAGCTTTAACTTTTTATAATATTTTTAATTTATAATATTAATAAACATTTATTTCAATTTAAAACTTGTTTCCTATTGTTATTTTTGTGCTTTGTAATTGTACAATTAAATATATCCTTCTGTGTAGACATTTAAAATAATTTGAAAAAAATAGTTAAAATATATATTTAAGTTTAATCAGGAGCGATTTCGATACCAATCAAATAATTCAAGGTTAAAAATGTTAGCTGTTCACATTTGATTTTTTTAATATTATCAAAAACCGTCTGAAATTAATTGGAACAAAACTAAAGAAAGAAACTGTGTCCAGCTGAATATTTGTTGCTTATCTCTAAAATATTCAAGCAAAGCTGTATAAGCATTCAGTTCAATCATCATTCACACTCATGAAAACACTCACTCACATTTGAAGCTTAAGTTCAACAGACATATTACGTATACGCAGCAATGTGCGCATACACATATTTCTTGGCCATGCACTCCATTTAAGTATCTTTGAGATACTTAGTGCAGTCACTGTGAGCTGCTTATTACACTCAGCGAAAAAAGATGTGGCAAATTCAGAAATTCAACTAAAGATTAAAGTGCTTCACATTTTGTAGCCCAATTAAATATAAAAATTAAAAGAAATCAAAAATGTGGGCTTTGACATTTAAATAGACAAGTGCGCTGATTTTTTCGCTCAGTGTAGGCGAATTGAAGGCCAGCACACAGACTGACAAGACAGACAAGACAGACAGTTGAGCGAGTGCTGCCCTTATGCCAATCAACTTAACTATGTTTAACTTTATGCACAGTGTGACGAACACAGCAGCAACAACAACAGCAACAGCAGCAACAACAACAACAACATCAGCAACAGAAACAAGAGACAGTGTTGTAGGCGTAGCTGCAGCAGCAAGTAGATAAAGTGGAAAAGGAAGAGGACGAGGACGAGGACGCGCACAAGGACGAGGAAGTGACAGAGGAAGTGGCAGCAACTGCCAAGTTCAAAATCAACGCCTGACAATGACAAAGCGCTCCTTTGCTGGGCGGCCAACAGTAGCAGCAGCAGCAGCAGCAGCAACGTGGCGCCCGCCAGCAACATTAGCAGCAGCAGCAATCGCAACAACAGCAGCAACGCCAGCAGTTACAACAACAATCAATGAGCGCAGCACAAGCTGGCGTCGACGCTGCACAACAACAACAGCAACAACAACAACTGGAACAACTGGCGCAACAACAATGCAGTTGAGCCGAGCATCGCTTTACGCCTCGTTGCCGGCAAGTGGCATGTCCTGGCTGCTGTTCGTCCTGTGCCTGCTCGGCTGCCTCTGTTGCTGCACAGGTAATTATCGACACGCCAGCCAGCCACACTTGACACTTGATTAGCATGACACCAGCCACCAAACCACGCCCACTAACCACACACACCCTTAACCCCCCCCCCCCATCCCACCTACTCCCACTTGTGTGTCATTGTTGTACTGTAGTTAATAAAGGCAAATCACGACCGACACATCAGCTTCTATTATCGGCTTACGTAATGACGTTTCGCATTACGTTATTATGTTGCATTGCCCCAAAGCTGAAATCGCGTCAATCGAGTTTGACCGTATTTTCAAGTATTTAATTGGTATGCAATTAAGTTGACTGATTCGCATCGATTAAGTGCTTACGTAATGACGTTGTGCATTACGTTATTATGCCCAATTCTAAGTATGTGTAACTACTTACTTCTTAAGCTTCTCACATGTGATTACGTTTCACATTGCGTTATAATGCCGCATTCTTGTGGATTATGCAGCAGTGTGTCCATATTTTATTTACCAACAAATTCAAAATTCCAAGCTTCAATCATAAATCAACTGTTAATATTACAAAACACGCAGTGACATCAGCATTTGCAGCTTAAAGCTGCATTTTAGGATTTCAGGAATTTTAGGATTTTAGGAAAAGCTCATTCTTAGAATGAAACGCTTGTGATTTGGTTTGACAACATTGTCACATATTTCTGAGAAAATTTTTAAGCCACATAGCAAAGAAATAAAAAAGGGGGCAGGTCTTAAAAAAAACATATTTTCAATTTAGTTTTGCTCGACAAAAAAAAAAGTATAGACAACTATTTGCAAAGTGGAACCTACACAAAGATAGATTAAGTGAAAAACCGATAGATACTTGGAGGCAGGTATATATATTGCCGAGAGTCCTTTACCGTTATCGCCTGCCGATTGCCAGCTGAGATTAAGAACTCGGCTTTTATAGTCATGCCAAGGGCCAGGAGTCAAAAAATAAATAATACCGAAAACAATTGGCCAAGAAATATGAAAATGCCATTTGAATAAAGGGGGTGGGGGGGTACAGCACAACAATAGACAGCCTTGACATTGGTATTATTGTTGGTATTTTGGTTGGCACTTTTGGTTTCCTGGCTGCTGTTGCTGTTGGCGTTGCCGCCAAAAACACCTGAAAGCAATTGCAATTTGCAACAGCAAAACCAGCTGGAGGCATGCCACACTTAAATTTTAGCACTTGTGCAACAACAGCAACAACAAAATGCGACAACAGCAGCAAAGCACATTAAAGTCGCCAACTAGCAACAATTTTACTTTGCCAGCAACTTTGTAAAAGCAAATGTTACCACATTTTTGCAAGCCCAAAAAGAAAAATTGTAAAAGCACAAAACAAAATAAAAATAAAAAATAGCATCAAAACTTTTAGTTATAGAAAGTAGATGACAACTTTTAGATGGCAGCACATTCAGCACAGAGAGCACCTTTTGCCAAGTTTGCCACAGAAAATGCCATAACTTATTAGATACCCTTTTTTATGGGTAAATATTAAAGCTCTGGCTTAATTGGCACTCACAATTTGTTCGGATTGCTTGTTTGAAAAAGCCATCAAGTTTTCCCATTATTCATAAGATTTAAATCAACTTTGCTTGGTTGTCAATCGATAACTTGAACTACTCCTCCTTAAGTCATAAAACTTTTGTAGTTTTTTTTTTCAAGCAGATATCAAATCTTGGCGAACTTTTGTTCCTTATCGATAACAGACCTTATTCATTGTTTTTTTTTATCAATAATGTTTTCCTTTTTTTTTGTAAATTTATATCTTATCGTTTTATTGGCAGGAATTATCAAAATCCTTTGCTTATCCATTATTAATATGTATAAATATTATCAAATTAGAACCAAAGAGCTTCAATGTGAAAATATCTAGGCTCCTAGACATTAGTCAGTCAGTCTTAGTTTAAAAGTAGGGTATACAGAAGTCGGCGAGTGCAAACAAATTGAACTTTTGCCTGCTTCTTGTTGTTATTGACGCACATGGAAAAGTTTGGGGCCAAACTATTTTGTGGTCATCGAGTCATCGTGTCTCCGAGTTGTCCTCTTGTCCTGTTGTCGTCTTGTCGTGTTGCAGCTCCCCTGTGGCAGCAGCTCAAGTTGCATGCCAGCTGGAATTATTCTCAGTGAAAGGCAGCATTTTATTGCCCAGTTATGCGCAACTGAGTTATTGGCCGAGCATATCCTTAGACAACGATGTCAAGGCACAAAATGTCGACATCTTGCTGCAGCATACACTGCGAGAAAATCGTATACAATTCAAATTCAGAGTAACATAAAGTTTCGTCCATTCATTATTTTATTATTTATTGAAAGTCTTGCAAGAATCAGAGCTTAAATATATTTCATATATATATATAAAGGTTGGGTTAGGTTAGGTTAGGTTAGGTTAGTTTAGGTTTGGTTAGGTTAGGTTAGGTTAGGTTAAGTTAGGTTAGGTTAGGTTTGGTTAGGTTAGGTTAGGTTAGGTTAGGTTAGGTTAAGTTAGGTTAGGTTAGGTTAAGTTAGGTTAGGTTAGGTTAGGTAAGGTAAGGTAAGGTAAGGTAAGGTAAGGTAAGGTTAGGTTAGGTTGTAGTCAGAGGTTATTTCCCTGACTCACATAGGCCGAAATAGGCCTTCTACCTAGGGCATACAAACATATGCATCTGGACAACTAGGTCAACCCGCGTCTTTGGTGAAACCTAAGATATGTTTGGGCTGTTTAGTCGATAGGTCTGAAAGGAAGTGAGCTTTGAGGCCTGGATCTGCACAGGGCAGGGCAGTATTCGAAAAGGTGATAGACAGCCTCTTCCTCCTCTTCATCAGGACAGCTTCTGCATATAACGTTGTGAGGAGCTAAGGGTCTCCTTCAAGCCAATGCCCTGTAATGGGAATACCGATGTGCTCCCTGTCTTGAAGGAGAGAGGAGCGTGACAGTAGTCCCAGTCCCCTGCCTCGTCAGCTCGTCTGCCATGCAGTTGCTCTCGATGTTCCTATGTCTAGGAACGCAAATGAGGCTGCTCTGCCATCTCCTGTACAGATTTGCTACAGTTAATTGCCGATATCGCTTGAGGAGACTTGATGAGCGCTTGACTATCCGAGTATATACAGATAATACTTGCGCTAACTTCTAAGCTGTCAAAGCTCAAGTGCGATTCTTGAATAACCGTTATCTCCGGTTGGAAGACACTGCAGTGGTTTCGAAGTATTTAAGATTTACCAAGAGGAGTATCGCCGTAGACGATACCACAGCCTTGACTTGAGTTCCAGTCATCTTTTGATGGGATGGGGTTCTATAGAACTCTTGAGTACTGCAGTAATCAGTTCCTATAAGAACGATGGTATGGCCGAAGCATTTAGTGATCCATTGCCTGGTTTCTCTCATATGTAGAGCCGATAGGGTCATACGCTGTCATCCTTCCCATTAAGTCAATGCAAACACCTGACAGCCACTCTCATCCAATCAACCATCAACTAAATTATAGACAGACTTAAACTTGCTGACAATAAGAGTGTTTAATCTAATTACAACTATTAGCTGAATTTCAATTAAGTATTTGTTTTTAGACTGCAATTTTGTTCTCTGTGTTGTGGCTGGCAACCAAGTACTTAGAGCCGCTTATGACTAACTAATTAGTTGGATTATAGCCAACTGCCATCAATTGCAGCTTAGGCATCAAGCATCAAAATACACACCCACACACACACACACACACACACACACACACAGTAATTGCATTTGGCAAGTTGACAACGGTAATTGCGTTGATTGACGAGCAATCAAAACCTTTTCACAGCTTGTGCATAAGCGCATGAATAATGCAAGCATTGATTGTAACCTAAAACGTAACAGTAAAAGTGTGTGGGAAATATAGCATCGAATGAGTGTTATGTAACGCATAGTTAAGTTAGTTACGTAGCGAGTAACGTAACAGTATGCAAGCAAAAGTGCACTTAATAATGTGCTGTAAATGTTAAATCGGAAGACGTAACGAGTCACGTAACAAGTAATGCAAGTACGTAAGAAGTAGCGTTTCAAGACACGTAACGTGTAATATAACTAAAAGCGTATACAGAAGTGCAACGAGTAACAAGTTGTAGACAACAAAAACGTAACGAGATACTTTGAAAGTGACGTAACGAGTAGCTTAGGTAGGTAGAGTAACGCAGTAACGTAAGGAGTATCTTAAGGAGTTACGTAACGAGTCGATTAGGGAATAACATAACGAGTAGCTGCGCGAGTAGAGTAACGAGCAACGTAACGTAACGAATAACTTGGCGAGTTACGTGATGAGTTTTGAGAGAAGAAATGTTAGTAGCGTTGGAAGTGACGTAACAAACAACTAAACAAAAAGCAAAACGAGTTACGTAAGGAGTAGCATAGGAGTAACGTAACGAGTAGCTTTGTGAATAGCATTATACTGACTAACGTAACAAGTAGAGTTGTGTGAGAAACGTAACGCGACTTCTACATAGAGGTAGGTGTATATGTATACATATATAGGGTTAGAAACTTACGTCACGCAATATTATCTCAGCTGTCAGCCAGGCGACAACTGACGAGAGACGAAAGACGAAAGACCATTTTGCATGCCACATTAAGTATACGACACTTTGACAGCTGAGTTAGAGCAAGAGAGGGAGGAAATGGTGGGGGAAATTTGCAATGCATGCGGCAATGGGCACACGTTTCGCATACCACTAATTGCATTGCACATAACATTCAAAATGGTTTTATAATCTTCGCTTCCGTTAACAGTTCAGCAACCGACAACAAAAACAACAAAACAACAACAACAGCGCGAAGGGTTCCGTTGCTTCCGCTTGGCACCAGCTATTTTTTGCCCACAAACACACACACAAAATCTCATTAGTGACGGCCGATGATTGCCAACACACACACACACACACACACACACACACACACACACACACACACGCACACCAACACACACATTGCGATACTTGGTGAAAGGCACAATTCGAAATAGTTGACAGGGCTGCACTCACTCAACGTTTGCCGCCCTGTCACCGCCTGACACGCCCACGCAACACTCAGCCCACATTGCGTGTTAATGTGTGTTGGTCTTGCTGTGTTTGTTGTTGTTGTTGTTGTTTGCACCGCAATTGTAAGCGTTTATGTACTGTTTTCGAAATACTACGAGTAATAAGTACATCAGTTTTGCTGGGCGACTTTTTTGATTGGCCTTCGCGCCAATTGTGGTTGGAATATCAACTTGATTTTTGTATTTATTCAGAGGCAGTGGACACGGTGGAAATTGATTTAAATATTTCCAAAATTAAACGTATAATTAGTAAAAACTAATAAAAACTTTTAAGAATTAAACTAAAAATAGAAAGATCAAGTTGAAATTTAGATTGGGAAGCTGATAATTAACTATTGAAAACGTAATATAATTGAGATATAGTTGCCTTTTAATTACTTTAAATTTAAGTAAAGAGTAACGTAACGCTTGACGTAACACGAATCATATAGAGTAAAGTAATGAGAAGCTTACCCAGTGATGTATTTAATAGCGTAACAAGTGGTATCCTGAGTAATGTAACAAATGACGTAAGGACTGACGTAAGGAATAACGAAAGGATTAACGTAAGGAATGGCGTGAATAAGAGAGTAAAAATTACCCACTCTTAGCACAGCTTTGCTATTAACGTAATACGTAGATAATACCGAAACGATTAAAGTCAAGCAACGTAACATTAAAGCTAAGCCAGTAACGTAACAAAGCAACAAAAAAGTGCCATTACGACTAATATAACAAGTAAAGTAACGAATAGCGCAAGGGATACATTTAACGAGTAACGTAGTAAATTACGTAAACACATACTGAGAGAGATCAAAATGCAGTACGTGTAGTTCGAGTAGCGAAACAAATATCATAATGCCTAGCCAAAAAAAACATTGTACTCAGAGGTATTAAAAATATGTAAAATTTGGCTTTAAAAGACCCACAAATACAGATACAGATACAGATACAGATACAGATACAGATACAGATACAGATACAGATACAGATACAGATACAGATACAGATACAGATACAGATACAGATACAGATACAGATACAGATACAGATACAGATACAGATACAGATACAGATACAGATACAGATACAGATACAGATACAGATACAGATACAGATACAGATACAGATACAGATACAGATACAGATACAGATACAGATACAGATACAGATACAGATACAGATACAGATACAGATACAGATACAGATACAGATACAGATACAGATACAGATACAGATACAGATACAGATACAGATACAGATACAGATACAGATACAGATACAGATACAGATACAGATACAGATACAGATACAGATACAGATACAGATACAGATACAGATACAGATACAGATACAGATACAGATACAGATACAGATACAGATACAGATACAGATACAGATACAGATACAGATACAGATACAGATACAGATACAGATACAGATACAGATACAGATACAGATACAGATACAGATACAGATACAGATACAGATACAGATACAGATACAGATACAGATACAGATACAGATACAGATACAGATACAGATACAGATACAGATACAGATACAGATACAGATACAGATACAGATACAGATACAGATACAGATACAGATACAGATACAGATACAGATACAGATACAGATACAGATACAGATACAGATACAGATACAGATACAGATACAGATACAGATACAGATACAGATACAGATACAGATACAGATACAGATACAGATACAGATACAGATACAGATACAGATACAGATACAGATACAGATACAGATACAGATACAGATACAGATACAGATACAGATACAGATACAGATACAGATACAGATACAGATACAGATACAGATACAGATACAGATACATACAAACTAACTAAAAATGGGATGAATAGCAAAATTGATTTTCTACGAAATTAGAACGCTGGACTCCACCACTCAATTGGATTTTGGTCGCAGGTGAAGGTGAAGGTTAAGGTTAAGGTTGAGCTTGTGGTTGAATTTCAGATTTAGTATTTGGTTTAGGTTTAGGTTTAGGTTATGGTTTAGGTGTGGGCTTAGATGCCAGCCTTGGCGGAGGTCAGCAGCTAAATGTCACAACAAAAGCTATTTATAAGTGAGCCGCATGGCTGCACATAAACGACACCATCCCCCTAACGACACCCTCCAGGCTGAGATTGCGAGTCCGAGTGCAAGTGGCGGGTCAGGGATTAAGGGAGGGCGAGAGGGGCGGTCACGCAAGCATTAAAAAGTAATAAGCATAATTGTGAAATGTCGCCATAAAAGCAAGGCGGAGGAGAGCGGGTAGAACAGAAAACGGGGGGGCGCGAAAGAAGCAGACGAGGAGCTGTAGAAAGAAGGATGGCAGGCAGCGTGACGTATACGACACGTTGGCCCAACTTTGACCCAGGGCAGCTAAATTGTTTGGTCGACAGCTGGCACAAAAGTCGAGCGTTTGTTTTTAATTATTCAGCGATCTCAGACGCTGACAGCGACAGCGACGTCGACGCCGACGCCGACGGCGGCAGCGGCAGCACAAAAGGCGTAGCACAAAAAGCCGTTGCCAAAGAAAAACAAACAAAAGCAAAGACAACAACAACAACAACAACAAAAGCAACTGCAACGAATTTAGCAGCAGCCGACCAAATGTCGCCAGCCCCTGTACCACACGGCCCACCCACCCCACCAAATTGTTCTCGCTTGGCAAACGAGAGCGAAAGCGTAAAATAAAAACAACAACAGCAACAACACAGCAAAAAGTTTGCGGCACTTTTGCCGTCGTCGTCGTCGTCATCGTCGCCTGACGCGTCAGTGGTTGCCAAAGTTGGTTCAGTGGAGCGGAAGTTGCTTACAACTTCGAACCATGTTTCAAGTGACCAGCAACTGCGACGGTTTAACTGTAAAATGCACTTGGCAATGCAAACTGTGCTTTTAAGCTCACTGCAACGAACCTGCAACGAACATGCAACGAACCTGCGCTGCACCTGCAACATGTCCGCTGCAGCCATGGAACCCAACCACAAACCGCTGAAACCGCAACTGAACCGAGCCTAATCAAACAAGTTGCAATATCATCAAAAGGAATATTTTCCTTAAACGTAATGTTTACATTTGAAAATTAAAAATAGTTCAGAGTACCGCCAAGTTTCATGTATTGGTTACTTTATTAAAATTACATAGATACATTTATATATATATATATATTTTCACGATTTTTATATGGTTATTCCTCTAACATAATAAAGTGCAAATATTTTGGAAAAAAATTAAACATATTTATATTTATATATATTTATCTCCTCATTGCTTATTTGCTAGCTGAAAAAATTTAAATTAAAATATTATATATATTTACATTTCTGGCAAAGTTTGACTTACTATAATATTCCAAGCTGCTCTACGAAATCTTTCCACAACTAAGTAAACCAAGCTGCAATCGATTGCAAATTTAAATCTAATTGAATAAACAAACATTGAAATTGTTTAAATATTAAATTTTCACAGTGCCAAAAGAAAATGTTTTTCAAACACACCTGATTCAACCCGATATAGTATTTGGTTTATTTCATTTTTTTTTCACACATTTCAAAATTTAGTTTTGATGAACTAAAAAAACCAACTGGATTTAATTTTTTTAACTGAATAATATTTCCGATGCTTTTTAATAGCTGCCAAAGTCAGTGACAAATCTTGCAACGCCTTCAGAAATTGTCGAGCAAATAATAAAAAACTTGAATTTGAAGTATCCGTTATTATATATGAACCTACGACGCGGAAAATAGAGGAACACCAAATTGACAGACTCAAAATTACCTACAATAAGATTGTTTATTATATTAGAATATAAAATTCTTGCATCTGTTTTTCTCTGTGTAGTGGCTCTGGAGGAGGACTGCGTGGACTTTCAAGGCAACAAAGTAAACCATGGTATGCTCTATGTGCCCGGACCAGGAGTTTGCAGTCTTTGCGTTTGCTATCATTCCGAGCCTCTGTGGTGCAAGGCCATTTACTGTGATCCGCCCTACGTAAGCCCTTTGACAAAAGCCTTCCATATACGACTGTATATATATATATATATATATATATATACTATATCATATGTTTTTCTATAGTTCTGCAAAAACTTCAGAGTGGGCGAACGTTGCTGCGAATTCGAGTGCTTGGATCCCCCCGGCGAGGACAAGCTCTATCAGGTGAGATAAATCGCATTCTGGCCATTCCGAAATTGAAAGTATATGAAACATTTTGTTGAGTATAATATTAACATGATCTAATACCAAAAATAATGTGTCCTCATTCAAATGTAGTATTAATTATTATTCTAGGCTATACCATTATTTCTACGGATTTAAGACCTCTTCAAGCCGTTTTCATTTTGGCTAGATTTTCGACAGAAAAATGAAAAAATACTAATTTTGACACCCATAATCGATTAAAAAAATAATTTCAAGAAAATGGCCTCAAGCTTGAAAATCGGTTCAGTTTTGACCAAGTTATGGGAGTTTGAAGTCTAGGAACGGCATTTGTATGCACTTTAGGACGTTTATGCTAATTTTTTTGGTCATTTTGGCATGATTTTTGGCAGAAAAATGAAACATCTCAGAATCACTTTTCTTATAGTTTTTTATACTAATTTTGACACCCACAATCGATTAAAAACAAAATTTCAAGAATCTATTTTTTGAAAAATCAGTTTTGGTAAGGGTCCCCCCTTATGCTTTTTTCACAAAAATATTTGAAAAAAATTAAACTTTTAATAATGCATAAACTTGAAATGTAGAACTGATATTTAGGACAAACCATGAACAAAATGGCTTCAAGCCTGAAAATCGGTTCAGTTTTGACCAAGTTATGGGAGTTTGAAGTCTTTAGAAACCAATTAAGACGTTTACAAGCTAATTTTTTTAGTCATTTTGGCATGATTTTTGACAGGAAAATGAAACATCTCAGAATCACTTTTCTTATAGTTTTTTATACTAATTTTGACACCCACAATCGATTAAAAACAAAATTTCAAGAATCTATTTTTTGAAAAATCAGTTTTGGTAAGGGTCCCCCCTTATGCTTTTTTCACAAAAATATTTGAAAAAATTAAACTTTTAATAATGCATAAACTTGAAATGTAGAACTGATATTTAGGACAAATTATGAACAAAATGGCTTCAAGCCTGAAAATCGGTTCAGTTTTGACCAAGTTATGGGAGTTTGAAGTCTTTAGAAACCAATTAAGACGTTTACAAGCTAATTTTTTTGTCATTTTGGCATGATTTTTGACAGGAAAATGAAACATCTCAGAATCACTTTTCTTATAGTTTTTTATACTAATTTTGACACCCACAATCGATTAAAAACAAAATTTCAAGAATCTATTTTTTGAAAAATCAGTTTTGGTAAGGGTCCCCCCTTATGCTTTTTTCACAAAAATATTTGAAAAAAATTAACTTTTAATAATGCATAAACTTGAAATGTAGAACTGATATTTAGGACAAACCATGAACAAAATGGCTTCAAGCCTGAAAATCGGTTCAGTTTTGACCAAGTTATGGGAGTTTGAAGTCTTTAGAAACCAATTAAGACGTTTACAAGCTAATTTTTTTTGTCATTTTGGCATGATTTTTGACAGAAAAATGAAACATCTCAGAATCACTTTTCTTATAGTTTTTTATACTAATTTTGACACCCACAATCGATTAAAAACAAAATTTCAAGAATCTATTTTTTGAAAAATCAGTTTTGGTAAGGGTCCCCCCTTATGCTTTTTTCACAAAAATATTTGAAAAAATTAAACTTTTAATAATGCATAAACTTGTGGAACGATATTTAGGACAAATTATGAACAAAATGGCTTCAAGCCTGAAAATCGGTTCAGTTTTGACCAAGTTATGGGAGTTTGAAGTCTATAGAAACCAATAAAGACGTGTACAAGCTAATATTTTTTGTGATATGTGCGATGTTTGTGAGAAAAAAAAAAAAAAACACAATAACATTTTTTTTATATTTTTTTATAATATTTGACACCCACAATCGATTAAAAACAAAATTTCAAGAATCTATTTTTTGAAAAATCAGTTTTGGTAAGGGTCCCCCCTTATGCTTTTTTCACAAAAATATTTGAAAAAATTAAACTTTTAATAATGCATAAACTTGAAATGTAGAACTGATATTTAGGACAAATTATGAACAAAATGGCTTCAAGCCTGAAAATCGGTTCAGTTTTGACCAAGTTATGGGAGTTTGAAGTCTTTAGAAACCAATTAAGACGTTTACAAGCTTATTTTTTTGTCATTTTGGCATGATTTTTGACAGGAAAATGAAACACCTCAAACCAGCTTTTCTTATAGTTTTTATACCCTGATCCCATTAAACATGGGAAAAAAGGGTATAATGGTTTTGTGCAAAAGTATGTAACAGGCATAAGGAAGTATCTCCGACCCAATATGAAAAAGAAAAAAAAAAAAATGCACAAATATTGAATGGGAATTAATAAAGAACAAAATGGCCTTGACCTCAAAAATCGGTTTAGTTTTGGCAAAGTTATGGAAATGGGAAATGTAAGCCCGCGGCTATATACGATTTGATTGGGTAAAATATCCGGCTAGAAAGTTGTGATATTTATAAGTAAGGTTGATTGTTAATCATATACGTATAAGTTGCGTAACAATAATAATATCTGATATGACGCTTGAACTACTTGCAGGAACGGATGCGGAAACGTGCCGAGATTCTAGCCGGAAATAGCACCGCCTGCCAAGTACAGGTCGCACCACTGGCCGTGTCCACGGTGATGCTGAGCTTTCTGGGAAATAGTTTGCTCAACTTATAACTTGAAGCTTGGACGGCGCAAGAGTAACGGCGTTTAGCTTTAAGTCAGCCCCCAGATCTTAAGTAGATAGTGGGAAGGTTCGTTTTTATTAACAATCCTCCTCACCAAAAATAAAAGGAAACTAAAAAAAAATCAAAAAAAAACTAAAACAAAAACACAAAAAAAGAAATGCTGGACCCCATTATGGATACTTATTACAATGTAATAACTGCAACTAACAAAATTTATATACACTTAGGTGCATTCAAAATATATATCTCGATATATATATATATACATATAACAAATAATTAGAATGAAAAGAAAAGAAAAGAAAATCAAATACTTGGAGTACTACAGAACAAAACGTAGGTTTTCAACTTATATGTATGTACTATATCTCTAGTCTTATGTAGGTACAATAATACAAATAATACCGACATATATATATATATATATACAATAGTACAGTCAATGCCAAGCGACTTACAGATTAGGTAGAGTCGGCAAAAAGAATCATATAATATATATTTAAAAACCAAAAAACACTCATGAAGCGAACGTAAAAGACAGTCTTTAAATAGCACCTAAGTCAATATAGTATATAGCATATATATAAAAGAATAAATATATATATATATATGTATTAACAGATATATGATATATATATATAGGAGTACAAACTCAATTTGTACATACGCGTAGCTCTATATAAATCGGATCAAAACTTGTTGATTAGTGTTTAGCTAAATGAATCAAGTATTAAAATAATAGATGAAATATATATATACATATATATATATTATTATGTATATGCACTTATGGTAACTTTCTTTAAATAACACACATGCCCAAAATATCCATTACAATCATGCCCAAGTTCAAACACCTAGTGAAATTTTGTCCCAATATTTAGTTTATCCTTGGATCTTAAGATCTTTTGATTGCAATTACATAACTGTAGTAAATTACACATATCATGACACACACACACACACAGAATCATAGTATTTATACATATATATATTTATAAAATCATATATATTTTGCATTGGTGCTAATTTTATTGTAGGTTATACACGAACCACACACACAACCGCACACATCATAATCTTGATTCCAAATCGAAGCCCATATCTAAAAAATATATGTATTACCCTAAGTTTTATATTACAAAGAAAAACAAGTAAGCTAGCCTCAAAAATATGCAATTTTCTTTTCATTTGCCAGCCAATTAAAATCGATAAAAACTAATCCAAAACTTTAAACAAACAATTCAAATAATATTGAAAAAAATACTTTAAATAAATCCTAAAAAAAAAACAATTTTAATAGCAATCACGAGAGTTTTAACAACAAACTAATAACTATAGTTGAATTTTGTTTCATTTCTTCAGAATCGTAGAACTTAAGATCTTAAAATGCTCTATAAAAAAGTAAAAACAAAAAGTACCGTCTCTTTCGATATACCCACATAATACTAGGAACAACTTATTTAAGTTCTAGGCATATTGCAGGACCAGCTATAGCAAACGTCAATCTTACGAAAGCATTCAAAAGAACCTTATAATATTTAAAATAACAATAATAATAATAATAATAATAATGATATCAATCGAATCAAGAAAATTGCGAAAGCTACAGTAAAAAAACCACAACTAAAGGAAATACTTACATGTGTATATGATATACTAAGGAGTACGGCTGTGACAAATTTTTGTTTGCTTTAAAGTTGAAACGCATGTAACCCAACTGTAAATAATATATGATATATGATATATGATATATGATGAGTATCTATATAAAGTTCAATAATTCAAAAAGAGCATCAAGAAAAAGCTTTCTCTAGTTTAGAAATAACCAACAAGTATTTTAATAACAAGAATGATTAAAGAATCGACGGCAATGTCGTCCATAAAAATACCCTTGCAGTGGATATAGTACTATATATATATATATCTGTACGATCTTCGATCGAAGCATTACGCAAAGTACTAAAAGTTATACATATTTTATAACCTTGAGAAATTGAGATATAATAAATTGTTTTTTCCGCATAAGCAAACATATATTTATGATATATAGTGTTCCGATTTTAGTAGTAATTAAAAAAAAAATCAGTTTAGTTAGGATCGTAGTTTTTTCAACTAAATCATATACGACTTCAAGATATCAACTGCAGGGGTACCAAAACGGAGCAGAAACAATAATAATGATCTAAACTGAATGTACAATTCGAATGCCACAATATCTGACCAATATGCAAACGTATATAGTATATATATTTATGCATAGAAAAATAAGAAAATCATAAATGAATTATGTGTATTTTTAAGATGACAAATTTTAATAGAATCCAAACCTTATAAATACTATGCAAACATAAAGCGCTTAAAAACCAAACAAATACCTATAAAAAGCAGAAATACCAATTTCAATTTATAGACTCAATAACAAAAACGCAAAATTGGCTTTAAAGTTAAAACAAATGTTAATTCAAATATAGAAATATATATAAAAATAATAATATCATTTAAGGAATATTTCAACATTTACCTTGAGGACGTCACGTCACGCTCATTTCTAAAATGGTACCTGCCCGGTATTTTATTATTTCGGTTCTTAGATAGAGATCCCATCCCTTAACACTTATACTATACGACATAGGGCAAAAGTTGTCAATAATATTTACAAAACGAAAATAATAATAACAGTAATAATAATAATCATAATAATAATAATAATAATACAAAATCCGAACCCGTCTTAAAGCTTTGCCACTAAAAACCTCGATAAAAAGTTTTGTAAAAGCACTAGATCCAGAGTATCTGGAATTCCCGTAAGCCCCATGGGCATTAACAACTACTTATTCTGTATGAAATTAGTACACATAAAAGACATATTATATAATGTATTTTGTTTCAAGAGCCACACTTGATAAACCCTAAAAACGTTCTTGAAATTCCCTTCATTAGAAAAATTAAATACAAAAATTAATAACAAAAACAAAAAATAAAAGAACAAAATCCACTTAAAAAAAAGAAACTACTAGAAATGTCATAAAAGTTAAGTTCAGTTTTTATTATAATTATAATCTCATTATTTATCAAGAGGATTTCAAAACCATGTATGCATATTTCAAAAATATTCAAAGTACCAGACAATTTTAACAAGAATAAAACAATAGCTTAAATAAAACTGGCTTTCTTTTCTAATGGTGGCAACTCTAGCAACACGAAGACAACTCTACACTCGATTCACATACATACATATAAAGGTAAGTTTTATCTTCCACAGAAATGGGAATTACGCCAGCTGAAAACGGCAACAAATCGAGAAGAAAATGCAATCCAAATTTCCATATTCACATTTATTAAACACTATACAGTGAAGTTTTGTATTTTGTTCAGCCATAGCAATAAAAAATAATAATCAATTTCGAAAAAAAAAATTTCATTAATTCGACGCTTAAACCTAAAGTTTATAAAAAAAAATATATACTATATATATATATATATAAATTTATAAATTTTATTTTTTCATTTTGTTAGCAAAAGTTGACAATTGAATGTCCATTGAATGCTCTTGTTGTAATTATCTATATATATATATAGAAGTATATATATATATATGTATATATAGTTCAGTTGTTGTTGGCTCGACAGCTTTCAGTCGGTTTAACTCTCTCTTCTAAAACCGACTCGAGTTATTTGTAATAGTATGTATAAATTACGCTTAGATACAAAAAAAAAGTTGTTTAATAATAATGATAATGATAATAATAATATTAATAATAATTATAATAATTATAATATAGTTAATTCAAGGTATGTAATGTATATAATAGTTATATTTATGCATATATTTTAGATATTAAGGTATTAACTATATTTGAAATTTGTTATAATAATTTGCGTATTGCTGTTTGATGCATGGAAAATACTACATAGTATTACTATATATATATATATATATATATATATGCCATATTAATTGTATTCGTTATGTTCCATTTGATTCGACTTACGATCTACGAAAAGTTTGCCTTAAAATTGTAATAGTTATTTTTTTGCGTCGATTTTTGTTTTCTTTGTTTTTAAATATTATTTGATAGAACGTTTAAAAAGTGTTGCTGAATTGTACAGTTGATGTTAGATATATATATATATGTACTAATATATATATATATATATATATATATAGATTAAGGTTGTAGGTTTTCATTTCAATCATTATCATACGATTGGCCTTACAAATTTTAAGCTACATTAAAATTACATACAGGCTACGACAGCTTACAAAGTGGCGGAGATTTGCATTGGGTTTTAGGATTGGGTAATTGGGGGATTTGGGGAATGGCTAACTTCAGTTTGCTGTGAATCACATTCACAATGAGAGTGGGGAATGGGGGGGGGGCAGTGTTAGGGCTGGTTAGACCAGCTTTAATTTGCTGGACAGCACGGGGGAATACAGCGGCGGCGTTATTGAATACGATGATGAAAGCAGGGAAAGTGGGCTGCTACTTTTACTTTTACTTCGACTGCGACTTCGACTTCGACTGCGACTTCTACTTCGACTTCGACTTCGACTGCGACTGCTGCTTCTGCTCCTGCTTCTGCTGCTGCTGCTGCTCCTCGCTTTACTTATGCACTATTGCGCTACGCCCGTCTCCTTAGCGGCATCGCTAGCCGACTCCTTGACCTCCTTCATTGACTCCACTTTGGCCACTATTTTGAGGGCTGGCCCCAGCTTCATGCCCATCGTGTTGACCAAATGATTCTCCTTGATCAGCAGCAGCGCCTGTCCATCAATCTCCTGATTCACAAAATCATCCACATAGTCCTGACAGCCCGGCAGCTTGCGTATGAACTCGCTAACCTCATCCACGCCCCAGCTGCAGATTGATGGACGCTCCACAGCGTTGCTGCTGCCGCTGCCACTGCTGCTGCTGCTGCTGCTGGGTGTTGTTGTTGCCGCTGCTGCAACTGCTACGCCTGCTGCGGGCACTGCAACTGCAACTGTTGCTACTGTTGCTGCTGCTGCTG
>JAWNPD010000269.1:1522500-1672500 GCA_035045305.1 Drosophila maculinotata
CACCGCCGCAGCGGATGCCACCTGTTGGGCGGGGCTCTGTGATTTCTCCAGCGTGCCGACAACAACAGTTGCTGCTGCGGCGTTTGCTGCTGCTGCTCCTCCTACACGGGAGGTGGGCGTGCTCGAACGCGAGCGGGAACGGGAAACGTTACGGGCACGTGCCGCGCTGCTGTTGTTGTTGTTGCTGCCGGGTGTTGCAGCTGCTGTGCGTCGCGGTGTTGACGGCGTGTGTGCACCAGCTGCTGCTGCTGCTGCTGTTGCAATTGTTGTCGGTGTGCCGTTTTTGATGATGTGATTATTATTGTTTAATTGCGTATTATTATTATTGTTATTATTATTATTATTATTATTATTGTTGTTGTTGTTGTTGTTGCTGGTGGGCGTTGCTGCACGTATGCCCGGATGCGGCGGACTGGCAAAATCGTATTTCTCGTCAAAAGTAATGCCCGCCTTTTGGGCCAATGTCTCCAAGCACTTTAAAGGACGCTCAACGCTAACAATATGTTGCTGTTGTTGCTGCTGCTGCTGTTGCTGTTGCTGCTGCTTGTGCTGCTGTTGTAGCTGCTGCTGCTGCGTTGCTGCTTGCAACTTGTCACTGCTGCTGCTTCGTATATTCGAGTTGTCCTTCAGGGGTAGCGCAGTTGTTGCTGTTGTCAATGTTGTTGTTGTTGTTGTTGCTCCTGCTGCTGCTGTTAGTGTTGATGATGATGATGTTGTTGTTGTTGTTGCTGCTGCTGCTGCTGTTATTATTGTTGTTGCTGTTGTATCGCTTTCAGTGTCCGCTCTGCATTCATTAAAGAAAGAGGGAGAGAGAGAAAGCAAAGAAATGGCATAAGTAAAAATCATGTGAACAACAACAAAAAGAAAACACACACACACACACACACACACACACACACTTGCAACGTTTACGACGGCGTGCGGCATGCTGCATTTTGGCCAACAAAAAAAAAAGCACAAGAAGAAGCAGAAAGAAAAAGCAAAACAAGCGCAGCAAGGAACACCAAAAAAAAAAAAAAAAAGTGAGAAAAAGAAAAGAAGCAAAAGAAGTGCAATTTTTGGCAAACAGGTTGGCAGCACAATTAAAAGCTCGACTAAAGCGTGGGCGACAAGCAAAAAACAAAATAGAAGCAATAAAGCTTTAAGACTAATGCAGCGAGACGAACATGCAAAGATCATTCATATACATATATATATATATAATATATTGGAGTATTAAAATATAAAATTAGTACAAAATTTCAAATAGTTGCAATTCTTGTTGTTTATTATTTTTAAAATTCAACAAATCAATAGAGTTTGTAATATTTATTTAGATACTGTAAATATTATGATTTATCAATTATTTTTTTGTATTTATGATTTATCAAGATTTTCAAAAGCAGTTGATAATTGAAAAAACACATTCACAAATAAACGAATTACAGTTTTTTTATTATTACTGCACAATTTCGAATTTACGGAATTTCTCACTTCCGTTGCTTTTTTTTTTAGTTATAGTCCGTTTGCTTTTTTCAAGTAGTCAACCAGTTCCGTTCAACAGATCTTTGCAACAACCTGGTGCTTTATGAAGCAGCAAGTATGTTTTGTGAAGTTGCAAATGTTTTCAAGGGGGTTATTTGGGGCACATCCAGGTGCTATCATTGACCCACATAGCCGTAAATGTCAGAGTGCGCAAAAACACACACACACACACACATGGGTAACTAAGGTGCAGACTGAAAAGTCCCGGATATAATACACATACATATACATAAAAACATTCATATATGTACCTATACATATATATTTTATGTGCTCACCTATTGACGTCAACTGTAAATTGTAAACATGCAGAAGGAGTTGCTGGCGAATGAGAGATGCAGTTAGGCGGCATGCGTGGGAGAGCAGCTCAAAGCTCAAAGAGCAGCCTGCCTGCCTGCCTGCCCGGCGAGTCAGAGCGAGAAAGCGAGAGAGTGCCAGTGTGTGGGTGAGAAAAGGATGCAGCTGCAGTTGCAGTTGCAGTTACAGTTATTAAAGACCCAGGCAATAAAAGCAAACAAAGCAATTCTTTAACTTAACGCTTTAAATCAAGATCTACACAAATGTTGGTACATGTGAAATTTGGCAACGTCGCATTGAACGTTGCCAAACTTCAAGGTTCACAGACCCAACAAAAAGGCCATCAGTTTGCTGCTGCTGCTGCTGCTGCTGCACGGCAAGTTGGCAAAATGTAGTTAAAGTTTCATAACTTAACAACGCCTTAACCGTTCCTGACGATCCCTGACGTTGCCACAGTCTAAACTAATCCCCCTGCTGCCCATCCCACAATGCCCGTGAGGCATATAAAAACAAAATGGAAAAAATAAGAAACAAGCCCAACAGACAGAAGAGTGGTTGACTGGCAGATACCCTGTAATGTACTGCAGTAAGGTATACAATACTAAAGAAATCCAAGCACAAAACTTCAGTTTCGTGAATAGATATATCAAAAATCAAGACTATCAATCTATGATGTCAAATTAAACCTATATAACAAAAAAAAAGTTTTCATATGGGCATTGAAAATGTATATTTATCGATAGCGAAGTTATCGATTTATATTTATATATTGATGTATTGAAAATGTATATTTATCGATTGAGAAGTTATCGATTTATATTTATATATTGATGTATTGAAAATGTATATTTATCGATAGCGAAGTTATCGATTTATATTTATATATTGATGTATTGAAAATGTATATTTATCGATAGAGAATTTATCGATTTATATTTATATATGGCAAATTTGATAACACTAGCTCTTTAAGTCGCTGATACCCTCTTTAGCTTATTTTCAATGGATACAGGGTATGACAAAATAAAGGCAACTACAAGCCGAAACAAGGCAGAGGCAACTACAGGCTATTAGAGACGGCACACAGCATTAGGGCTACCCCTGGCAACCGGGTGGATGAAGTATGAAGGATGAGGAATCAGGCATGAGGGGCTGGAGAACAGTGGGCGGTTTTTCTTCCTTTTTTTTCTTCTTTTTTTTTTTGGCTTGGCAAGGCATGAATTCGGTCAGAGGGGTTTGGGTTTGTTTCATGCAGGCGACAGTGCGACAGGGTTGCTGCTGGGCTTCCTGCTGGGTATGCAAAGGTCGCACGCCCCCACCGAAAGCACCGAAGCACCGCAAGCAGCAAAGAGCAAGCGAAAGCTGGTGGAACGAAGAAAATGAAAAACAACAACAAAAAAAAACTGGCGACTAGACGTTGTGCCAGACGCAGCAGCAGCAGCAGCCGCATCCTTCTCAACGTCAAACAGCAAAAAAAAAAAAAAAAAACTTGCAGCTCAAGACTGGTTTGATGCTGGTATGCGTGTGAGTGTGTGTGTGTGTGTGTGTGTGTGGGAGAGAGGGAGTAAGAGTGAGAGAGCGTGTGTCGTCGAGTGGTTTTGGGTTGGTGTGAGACCCTGCGGGATACCGCGTCAGTGCCATTAACAATCATAGAAGAAGAAGAAGAAGAAGAGGAAGCAGAGGAAGCTGAAAAGGAGCAACAACAGTTTTATGTTCGCTGCCTACCAAATTGAGTTGCAAGAAGAAGATTGATAACAATGCCGTTGCGAACAAAACGAGCATGCGCTGAAGCGAGCTAGCAAATGAAAGAGTGAGTGAGCGCATAAGTGTGTGGGTGCGAGCGAGTAGGAGCTATACAGAGCGCGCGCAGCTAGCATGCTGGCGAGAGTGAGAAAGGGATAGAGAGCGACCAAAACAACAGCATGAAATTCAAATTGTTGCGAGAAAGATGCGTGCAAAATTTCATTTTTGGTGGTTGTTGGTGGGGCATTAAACCTGCACGGCATTTTTTGCTCATTCTTTTTTTTTTGTGTGTTTTCGTGGCGGGGGGGAAAACGAAAATAGATGACTACATATTGATTATACACGAACGGGTTTCCTTTTTGCATGCCAGCCACAGACAGCAACAGCACGAATGATACTTACATACACACAGACACACACACACGCAACATACAAATACAGCTATTGCTGTCGCCCTTGTCGCTGTCTTTGGCGCATTTCCACGAGTGTGAGCGAGACAGCAATGCTTGCTTGGTCAAATAGCGCGCACACACACACACACACAAATACATGAGCGCCTCAAACATGAGTTGCTGTAAGTGTAGAGTTGCCAACAGAACATAAAATAAATGCATGTATTTACATTAACTGTAAACAAAACAAAATAGCCAAAAAAAATGAACTTAACAATTTTGGCGCATTTCTACTTTTTAATGATCGGTAGAACAGCATACAATTATAAAGCATACATATGTATACAAATATTACTAATTTAATTATATACGTATTAAAATGCTATTAAATATTTAAATGTTTGCACATAAAGTTGTCATTCATTATTTGTTTTAAATGTATAGTCATGCTAATATTTATTTATTAAAAATAACAACTACATATTTTCACTAGCAGCTGGCAACACTGTGCAAGCGCCTCGAATTTTGTTTACTTCGAACTGTGGGAGCCCACGCGCTCGTAGCATAGAGAGAGCGCAAAAGAGAGACTACGCTTCGTTCACTGTTGTTGCTGCTGCTTCTTCTTCGTTTGGTACGGTGCTCCCGCTGCTGCTGAATGCCGCCTGCAGTTTCGGTTTCGGCAAAAAAATGTTACTTTTGGCTTAGAACTTTTGCTTTTCAATACTGCGAAAAGTAAAAGAAAAAAAATCAACCACCAACAAAATTACAAGCACACACACACACACACACGGCATGCATTGCGAAATTTGATGTGTGTGTGTGTGTGTGTGTGAGTGTGAGTGCAGTGTTGTTGCCCCGTCACATTATCAACATTGCTGCATGAGAGCAAAGCAGATGGGAAAGAAAAACTCGTTTTGGGACTTGTGATTTTTGCTTGCTTTTTATATGAAGTAGAAGAAGAGTGTTTTAAGTACAAGAGTACGATTATGATGGGACATCAAACAACACACACACACACATATATATATACAAACATATTTAGAATTTGTATATATTTGTAATTTGCAGCAGTGTTGGAAAATGCAGAGGTAATATCTCTGTACGCGCCAAAGACAACGCTGCAATTATGAGACAAAAAAAGGATGAAAAACGAGAAAGAAACAAACCGCAATAAGCTATCAAAAGAGAAACACAAACATAACACGAAAAACGTGCTAAAAAAAACAAGGCAATAAAAGCAAAAATCAGTGTGTGCACAGCATACGAATATTTCCCAATGCCAACGATGGTCACACTTGAAAACAAAACCTGAGAAGCGGTAATAATAACAAATATAGCAGTAGCTGAGCTGGGAGCGTGTGAGAGCGCGAGTAAAGACAAGAAAAAAAGAAATATCGTTTGTAATAAGCAATAATAAACCGCGAGTGCATTGACACACATATACACGCGTATGTATACACACACATACACATATATATATATATATATATATATTTATGTTTCATATGTATCGAGTGTTTTTTGCAAATGAAATGTGAATATTAAAAACTAAAACATAACGAAAAAACGAAAACAACGAAACTAAAAATACCTTTTTTGCATAAACTTCAATGCACGACGATCCATTATTCAAAATAAAAACAATTTGTATAATTAATTTTAATAGTATGCATGCGGCGACGTCAGCGGCGGCGGCGACGGCAGCAGCGACGACGACGACGTTGGCAGCGGCAGTGTTGTTGTTTTACTGTTGTTTGCTACTATTACGTTGACTGCGACGGCGACGTTGACTGCGACTGCTCTGCTGCTGCGACTGCTGATTGTTTTTATTGTTGTTGGCAGCATATTGCTGCTGCTGCTGCTGTTTTTTTTTTTTTTAATTATTTTAGTTTTTAGTTTGTTGCTTGGTTCTTCTTTAATTTAATATAAACATTATAAACATATACATCACATACATTTAAACAGGCAAAAAATGTAAATGTAAAAACAACAACACAAGAAAACATACAAAAATTTGTGTGTACACAACAACATAAAGTGTCTCGCCGAGCGTCAGCCTCAGTAACGTTTGTATGTGTACATGTATATGTGAGTACTGTCTGTCTGTGTGTGTGTGTGCGTGTTTGTGTGTGAGACTGCGACTGCGGCGTTTAAAAATGAGTTGAGTTTGTTTTTTTTTTTTTTTTGTATCGTGCACGAGAGCAATAATTAGTACATACTCCACTCGGCTGCAGCGGCTGCGTTGACTTCGGCTTTAACAGTTATTTGTCAATTTTCGATATTGTATTTATTTATGCACCTGTACACGTGATATGCGTGGGCGGCGGGGGTGCGAGGGGCTTATGTAAAACGCGGCGACAACTCTGGCAACATATTTTATGTTAGGCGGCACAAATTCACCACTGCGCTCATCGTCGGCAGCGACGGCGACTGCGACAGCGACGGCGGCAGCATAACTTTTCACTTTGCAGCATGTATCTTGTATTTAATTTTATTTTTTGTTTTGTTTGCTGCTGCAACTTTTATGCTACTTGATTACAACTTTTAAAAAATATTAAAAAATCCCAGATGTGTGTTTTTGCTTTTTTTTTTTTTTTTTTTGTATCTGTGTGTGCTTTGCGTTTGTATCTTGTAGCTGGCAGATCGGCGCGAGCGAGCGTTCTTCTTCTCTCTTTTGTGAGTTCGACGGATAAAACAAACGCAAACCGTACGCTGCCAAGTTGAAATTCAGACTGAAAAGCGCGCAGACGGCGGCAACTCTGCCGAAACAAAATGAAGCAGCAGCGCGCATGAGTGTGTGTGTGTGTGTGTGTGTGTGAGGAGGGTTGGCAGGCAGCTGTGCAAGGAAAACCAGTTTAATCACACACACGCGCAAAACATTTCTGTATACCAAATGCGGGCGTGCGACTGCGATGCCAATAGCCAATCACAAGACATGAACAAGCGAGTGCGAGCGAAACAGCAACAGGCTTCCAGTGCTGCACTGCGCTTTGGTGGTGGTGTGTGCGAACGAAAGGAAAAATCGACGTGTGCGAGCGAAGCAACAAAAAAGAATTCAAAGCAAAAAAAAATAAAACAAAAAAAATCGAGGCTACACAGCTGGCGGGCATGTGTATTGTGTTTGCTTTTGCTTTCGCGCCCGTTAAAGCAAGCGTGTCTGTGTGTGTATGCTTGTGTGTGTTTATATGTATGCACGCTGTCAACCACCCTGCCCGCTGCCGCTGCCTTGAGCAATGCCGCCCTCATCAACAAGCGAGAGACCAGTTTTCTGTGTCTGTATACTCGAATGTCGTCTCTCATCGTCGCCGTTGTGGTTGTTGTTGCTCGCTGCTTGCTTGCTATACTTCATCTTCTTTTTTCGATTTCGCAGTTTGCCACCACCATCGCATGCACACACACACACCCTGATACATACATTTATACATACATACATACATACCTGAGCTGACTAGCAATCGACAGCGGCTTTATTTTATTATTAGTTTTGCTTGTCGACCTCAGACGGGACCGTTGGCCGCATCGGTCTCATAGTGGCGATGGTGGTGGGTTGTCGGAAGAGGTGTGGTGGGCAGGGGACGGGGTTCGCTTTCGCTCGCTCGCTTGCTCGTTCGCTCGTACAGTGGCCTGCATGCCATCATTATTGTTTGAATTGCAGTTAAAGTTGTTGCTGCTGCTGCTGTTGTTTTGTTCTTGTAGCAAACCTATTGTCGTTTCATCATTTCCATTTGTAATGCTATGCGTTATGCTGTGACTGATGACACTCGTTGATTTAGTACTCACTGTAGCTGGCTTCTTTTTTTGTTGCAGTTGCCATCGTCTTGTGCCGTTGCTGAAGCTGATGTTGATATGCATGCGGCGATTGCACAGTGGCACACAATTATTGCTAAAATGCAACAAAAAATTTCAAAAATAAATATAAAATGTTTAATATATATACAGTGGTCATTAATTATTTTGGAAAATAAAATTTTTGAAAATATTTGACATTATTGAATGAATGTCGAATTATACATTTTAGTGGGCTGTCACAAATGTTAGTCTTACAAAAATTTAAGATAAGATATACAGATATTTTGAAAAATTCTAAAATTAATTACCAGGTTTTGAAAATCAAATTTTCCAGTGTCCCCCACATGGTTAAGATATTTATTAAAAAGTGCATAAATAACCTTTTTCATATACAATTATATTATACCATCAATATATTTATTGGATTTGCATATTTATTTAAATTTTGTTATAAATATTTGTAAAATCGTATAAAATATACGTAAATTAACCCACTTTTATTTCAAATGCACAAATATATGACACTTGTACCACTGTGCCTTGTCAGACGCTCTGGCATTCCATTTTTCATTTTGTTGTTGCCTGCCCCCGTGTAGATGTGAGTGTGTTGGCCTGTGTGTGCGTGCGCCGCTTTGGGCTGTTCTTGTATCCGACGTTCACAACTGCTCATCATTTTATGTGTACGTGTGCGTGCATCTGTGTGTTCGTCTGTGGTTGCTGTTGTTGCTTTCGGGCCACTGCTGGCAATGACAGGCAACGTTGTTGTTAATGGGAGACGACTCGTTGCTCGAAACGAACAAACGAAGGCAAACGAAGGCAAACGAAACATTTTTGGTTCATTTCGTTCGTTCGCTCGCTTGCTTTTCGATTTTTGTTGTTGTTTTTTTTTTTTTGCTGTTGCCGCCATATTATTTTTACGCTTGCTAAGTGTTTTTGCCTGCTGCTTCTCTCTTCTCTATTATGCCTTTTATTTGGTTTTTGATTGCGACCCGTCTGTCTCTGTGTGTGTGTGAGTGTGTGTGTGCGCGCTGATCCGGCTTCATCTTTAGCTGGACTTGTGTGTATTGGATTTTTTATGGTTGGACTTTTGTATGTTCTTTTTTCATTGCTTTCTGTACGTAGTTTTTTCTTATTAGTTGCGACACTCTTCTTCTTGCCGTGTCATATTCAACTGTACAAAATGCCATGCGGAGCATGCGCTCTTTTTTTTATCGTTTCAAATTATTACCGCAAACTTGTTGTTGGGTCTGACTGTAGTTGTTGGCGTTTTTGGGTGGGGGGGGGGGGTCGATGTCGTTGTTGTTGGCGCCGCAGTGTGAGCGAGCGCACAAGTGTGTGTTGTGTGCATGCATGTGTGCCGTTCTGTGTGTGTGTGTGTTTGCTTTTGTATATTTCGAACAAAAATGACAAATGTATAATCAGCGTAAATTGCTTTGCGCGTGCTTTTTTCACTGGCATCAATTTGCGTAGTGCGCTCTCGCTCTCTCTTTGCTTGGCTCTGGCTCACTTGCGCTCATTAGCGTGTATACATGTCTATATGCATATACATATATGTGTTTGTGTGTGTGTGTGTGTGTTGTAATTGCCTCACACTCATACACATTAGCGCTGGCTGGGCATTGTTATCGCTGGTTGTTGCTTTTGTAATTGTTAGAATTTCCTACACCATTTTTGAAAAAATAAAAACCTTGGAATTATCAACATCTGCATACACACACACACACACACACTGGGGTGTTGTTCGGGGCGTATAAGATTGCTATATGTATGCATGTGTATGTGTGTGTTTGTGTGTGTTGATTCAACTATCAAAATGGGTTGCTTTTTGTTGTTGCTTTGTTTTTGCCTTTCGCTACATTTGCAATGAAGTCTGTGCTGTGGGCGCTAAGGCGTGGTCAGCTCACCGGCACATTTACCGCTAGTTTTGCCAAACTTGACGAAACTCAACGCAAACATAAACTCGCTCTCAATATGCGTTTCTTTTTGCTTCGCATCTGTGTCGCTTATTAATCTCTCGTATTTCACAGCCCACACACTCATAATACCCAATTGATCCATGCTGCCAACTCACCCCCGAACTGACAGCAACAAGATATTTGCTGTAGCGCACACGGGCTGTCGTTGCTGCCGCTCGCTCGCACGCACATTGAACGCTCTCAGGCTGAAATGGTTCGGAGTTTCGTACTTAAGGCTCGGCCAGTTTGACCTTTGTATGCGCTTCAGTTCGAACATTCCATTGAACAAGATTAGCAGTTTGGGCACTTTCGATAGTCGCTGATTCGGTTCGAAATTAGTATTTTCAATTTTCTGTATGCATATATTGTTTTCTATTGTAATATTTCATTTTTAAAGCAATTTTTGAAAGGTGTCCTGAATATTCCTTAAGTATAGACAAAATCTTAAAAGAACAGCATCCAAATAGTTGAATACATGCTATAAATTTAGATGTAGAAAACTATGCAACAGTTCGAATCTTTATAAATATATTCAAAAGTAGTTTAACATGTGTGAAAATGTAAAATGCGAAACTGAAACCCTTAACACTTTTATATAATTAATTCAATAATATATATATCGGTTAGAATTTGCTCGCCTGTCTCTAACAATCGCTGAACCCCCGTCAAGTAGATATTATTTTTGGGCTGACCCTCTTGAGAATTAATAGAACCCATGCACGAACTGTACCGTCTCGCAAGGGCAGCGGGGTATGTCCCCGCGGCAAGGGTAGAAGGGGTAGTTGTTAGTCAAGAGTAAGGCAAGGGCTTTTCCCAACAACAACAAAGAACGGGGGTTGAACTTTGACCGGGATGGGTATGCTACTTATGTATATGGAGCATCCGCAGCGACCCTCGACCCCCGCAACTCGCACCTCGCACCACGAACCTCGAACCCTTTTCTCATAAGCAGACAACGCACACCCTTTTTTTTTTCATTTGCTTTACTCCATTTTACGCTTTATTGCGAACGTGTTTGCAAAAGCAAATACATAACAATTACCCCCAAAATTGCAACTATTGACGTGGAATGCGGCAAATGCAACCCCTAAGTGTTGTTAAGGGTGGGTTAAGGGTCTGTTTGCCATAGCACAGAAGTTGAGGCCTCGAAACGGGAACTTTTCCAACCGACAACGATCTTGTGCATTGAGATTTAGTTTAGGGGTGGGGTTGGGGGGTTGGCAAGATAGTATGCGGATTTCACTAAGGGAAGGTAGTCGAACCCTAAGATCTTGCAGCAGGCCGACATTTTTACATAGTGAATGACACAATGCGATTTTCAATTAACTTCAATACATACATACATATATAGAAATTTATCAATCTTGATCATCAGGTACAGTTACGTAATATTCACAAAACTGATTGAAGGCCCAAACTGCACACCTTAAAGAACAAATATCGCTGGTTCAGTATACGGTTCGAGCCAGTATCTTAGCCTTTGGTTCGGTTCGTAAACCCAGAACCCAGGTTTAGTCTCGAAGCTTTCATCGTCACTTTTTTTTCAAATTAACTAACTATGCATCACATACAAAATGTCTGTTAAGTTTTTATAATAAAAAAAAAAAAAACAAAAAAATTTTGAAAAAATTGGTTTTTGGATTTTAAGTAGGTAATTTTTTTGTAGATTATATTTTTGTTCGGTTCGAGGTTCGGATTCTAGAGTTGGAATACAAAACCGATTTTCTGCCTTGGCTATAATATTTAACTTTATAGCACACCTGATCTGAACCATCCAATTCGTTTCGATTTATTAAACATACAACTTGAACCCACAATCGTATACCAAACTATAATTTCAAGTTCCTCCCTCCATGATCCAGTAAAAATCCAAATTTGTAATCTATATTTTTCGTCGAAACCCTTTTTTATCAATTCTATATATATTCCACATATTATCGACAGTCGATTTGCATTTGATTTCGGAACTGAAGACTCAAAAAGTCGAAAAAAAGATACAAGTGCAATAAAAATATGTATTGTGAACATAATCCTAATTAAAACCGGAATTTAGTATTATACTGAGAGTTTTTTTGTGATAAGAATTTAATGAATAAAACACTCAACCGCTTTTAAACCGGACTTGAAGCTAATTTTGGATTCATTATAAATATTACTAGCAAAGAAAACCTTCAAAACATAGTTAATTCCCTTTCAGATGATCATTTTCATAATTGCATCTTATGAACTGGGAACACACATATGTAACTCCAAGCCTCTAATCTATTTTCGATGTACCTAAGCTATCGAAGCGACTCCACCCCCATGAGAATGTAGGCTCGCCAAATGTCTGTTGGACACAAACCTGAATCGGTAGCATCCTCTGGACCTACCGTTCAGAGTACCAACGGAGTGATCCGCAGGATCAGTGTATCAGTCATTACAAATGTCAACAAATTTGCTTATTTTTAATGAAAATAAAAAAAAAAAAAAAAAATTTCTTAAGCAATCTGAAAATAACCGATAATTATATAATATAATAATATATATAATATAATAATATATATAATATAATATTATATAAAATATAATATTATATATCAAATGCAATATTTACTGAGCGATCCTGAAGTATTTGAAAGTTTGAATTTACTCGACTATCCAAAAATTGATTACTTTACATACAATAAATAGGAAATCCCTCATAGTTTGTACAACTATTTTTACCCAATCCAATACATAAGAAACCTCGTTAAAAATATAATAAACAAGTAAAAGTGATCTCTTGAGAGTGCCCGACTATTCATAATTATTTATCTGCATTCTTTCATAGAAACACACACACTTACATACAAGCACACGCTGCAAGCTGCACGCTTGATGCAGTTGATGTGCTTCTTCTTCTTCCATTTGCCCCATACTATGTTGCATTGAATAACTTCTTAGCTTATTTTGCGATCGTTATGAAATTTGTAGGACGAAAAGATGGTATATAAAACGAAAACATACATTCCAAACTTGGTGCCTCTCTCTCTTATAACTCTCGATTTATGCACCAAATACGCTGTTCTGGAATCGATAACTTTCAAACAGGTCGAGCTATAGATAAAATGAAGTAAACTTATATAGACCCGGCAATTCGCGTAAATATGAAATCTCCAGCTCTTATGACTTTCAAGTTATGCCTAATAAACACTGGTCTGGAATCGAAATTTATCGATAACTTTTAAACGGAACGAGATATCGAAAAACAATGATAAACTTGTATTGTGCCGGCAATACGAGAACTTATACTTCCAATATGAAGTCTCTAGCTTTTGTAATCTCCGAAAAACACGCGACTTGGCTATTGATAACGATTAAAGATCTATTTACTTTATGGGGTCGGAGATGCTTCCTGATGGATGTTACATTTGCACAACTTCAATGAATTCAGGGTATACAAATTATATAATTTGACATCAAACTTGTATCTATTTATTTATCCGACCAGAAACTGAAGAGCCGCTAATTCCCTAATTCCTTAATTTCAGAATATCTGTAGATATTACTATTATACGTGCTCTTTAAACTTTCAATCTTAAACTATGAACTCAATAGTCCCATTAATATAACTGGACATTTATGGATACATATGCCCTTATGATCGATTTAACTATTTGCTCAATTTAGTCACAATTTCCAAATAAGAATATTTTCCTAATTCAAGAACAAAAATCGTATACAAAAAAAATATTCTTAGATTAAGTTTTTTAATTCTTGAATCAAGTTGGCTGTCTTCCCACTTTGAAGTGGTAAAATCTCAAAAAGAAAGAACATAATTAATTATTTAATATTGTTGCCCAATTCTACAATAAGATGGTTTATTCTCATTTTTCAAAACACATTTTGAGTTTTAGATTGTAGGTCTTATTTTGTGTTTATAATTCTTAATTCAAGAATGTACGATTCTGTTTTAAGATGTTCGATTCTAGATTGAAAAATGCTTGAATCAAGATTTTACTTTTAAAAATTGTTTAAATTCTCATTAGTTTGATAAACATATAAAATTACTTTGAATTTCAATCGCTGACTTTATTTTTATGCAATTTGCGCAAATTTCTATACACAAGTAGATAAATTGCCTAAATTTAGAATTCATAATGGTTTGCTTATGTTATTTTTAGCATTGTTTTATTTGTGCGACTTTACAAATCGAGTTTATTTGCAAGTATTGCATAGTGATTGGATAATCGTTAGAAAAAGCAACAATAGCAACAACAGTTATCGAATAGAAAAGCGTGTCGCCATTTTGATTTAACTGTTCGCCGCGCCGCGCGGTCGCTGTCTAATTGCAGTTTGGCAACGCGGCTGCGTCCAATAACAAAATGCCGACGGCGAAAAATGGGCGCGCTGCTCGCCCGCTTGGGGTGGGTGTCAACAAAAGCGAACAATCTGTGCGCAAGCGAGACAGCAACAACAAGCGCTGAAAGTGCGGTGCGAGCGAGACGGACATTTGCACAGCGCCAATGTCGCTGGTTGTGTGTGCTGCCAACTGGTGGGCGGTGCCGTGGTGAGTTTTGCCGCCTTAAGTTGAGGCAGTGGTGAGCTCGTATAACAGTTGAAATTGACTGCAATTTAATTGTTTATGTCATTGTTTTTGACTATTTTAACTAATTAAATCTACAGAAACTGAAAACACTTCGATTCCGATTTTACGCAATTAATTAAATATATTAATATGTGTCTTTTTAATCATAAAAAGCTAAAAATTAATTTCGTTATGCTAAAAATTGGGGTATTAAAATAAAAAAAGTATTACTAAAGGAATAAAGATTACTAAGTAACATTTGAAACCAAATTTGAATAATTTAAAATGTATTTTTGGGTATTTATTTTTTAAATTTATTTACAAAAATTTAACAACAATACAAACTCAAACAAATTACCCACTAAGTGAACTTTCAAAAATGTAAGAAATAATTGTTTTAGTTTATTTTAAGCGATGAAAACTAAACTTAACATTTTCAAAACAAATTTTAGCTTAAATTTGAAATATGGTTTTTTTTCAAAATTTAATTTTTAAAAGTTTTAAATAACGCATAGAACTAGAAAATTTATAAAACTGCTAGAATGTTAGGAAATTATCAGAAATTGTTGAAAACTAATAATTATAATTTATTTACATATTTATTAAAAAATTCCTAAATATTCATTTTTGGAAGTTGTTATTTAATGCATTTGTTTTTATTGTTTAAAGTTAAAATCTTAAATGTAATACTTCTCTTATTAGCAATCAAATACTAAAAATACCTAGGATAAAATGTGGGGAAGCGCAGTTAGAATAAATTTGGTAACTTTCAATGGTAAATTTTCACAAAGATCACAAAAATATGTTTAAGTTTTTTTTGAAATATTTGAAATATATTATTTGCTTATTATTATTATTTAAATTTTAAAATAAAAGAATCACAAGATTAATATGAAATTGGGCTATTAAAAAATAAAAATAAATATTTTACTGACTAAAAATGTTTTATGTTTTATAATTAGATTTTAAGCGCTGCTCTCAATTTGTTTAAAATGTATATAATTGTTGTTTCTCTTGTTGTTGTTGTTGTTGCTGTAAAAATGCGCAACTCGTTCGCCCGTCCGCCAAAGCTCAACAGCTGATCGGAGCGCCGAAAGAAAGCTTTTGTGCTCAGTAGCTTTTGCTCCGCTCTCTCTCTCTCTCTCTCGCCCTCGCTCTTTGATTGTGGCTCGCTCTGTGGGGCTTCGCTCGTTTCTTCGATTTCGTTTTCGTTTTAGTTTTGTTTTGGTTGTGTTTACGATTTACACGAAACCAGCGAGGCAGGCAATCAGCGAGTATTTGGCGCAGACTGACTTTTAAATTGCAAGGTGCGTATTTACGTATTACGTATTACGTATCACGTATCTCCTATTGATAAGAATTAGTAAAAGAGCGCATGCAGTGTTGACTTGTCTTCGTGTGTGTGTGTGTGTGTGTGTTTGTGTTTGTGTGTGTTTGTATTGCAAGTGCAAAAGAAGCTGCTCAAAATAGACGGCTGCTTCTCTTTGGTTATTTTCCATAACAGACCATTCTAAAAGCTATGCAAATTGTTGGCGCGTGCGTTGTCTCTGTGTGTGTGAGTCGTTTTCTTCTGTGTGTATGCTTTTAGTGCGTGAAGGCGCGTGTGCGTCAATTGTCACTTCAGTGACGCCATTGAGCACATATACATGCATACATACATACATATGTACATATATAATATACATATGCACATACAAATGTATTTATTATTATTTAATATTTATTTATATTTTCAATATACATACATATATATTTTATATTTATTGTATAAGTTTTTAAAATATATAATTAAATAAATACAATTTTTTTGCATTTAAAAACTAACTAACATTTTATTGCATAGCCTAAAAATGCCGCTTATCAGTTTCTATCACACACACACACACAGACAAGCATACACACGTACGCTGGGCATATGTAAACAAAAACAATCGTGGGAAACATAGCGGTAATCTGTCAGCACTGAAAGCACAGTTTGTTTTTCTGTACTAAATACAAGTTTATCATACAACAGCGATCTCGACACGCTCTTTAAAGTGTGCACAGAGAGAGAGCGAGAGCGAGAGTGAGACAGAAGCAGTGAAAAGCGCATTCGTTGAGTTCGCTGGCATTGCAGTTGTTGCTTTTAAGCTCGCTACCTTATACTCTCATACATATTGATTAAATTCAAGTGTGTAAAAGCTTTTTTGAAGTTTCAAATTTGATATAGTGAGTTTGAGATGTTTATGTTTCTAGAAAAAGCTTATCAAATTCTGCTACAGAAAATATAAAAAATTATAAAATGAGAAAATACATGATATTTTTACAAAATAAATCAATGAATGTAATTTTCTAAAATGCATAAGTTTTAGAAAGAATAAATTTAGATGACAAAGGATTAATATAATGCCCTCCAGCTTTTTAAGTAGTCTTAGAAGAACAGTTCTATATAGAATTTAAATTGAATGATTTCTATACAAAAGTCTACACTCATTAGTATTAAAAAAAGGATAAAACTGAAAATAGTTCTTAAAAAATTAGACATAGAATTTGATAATTTTAGAAAAAGTTTATTTTAATATATGTAAAAAGTTTTTTGAAATTCGAAGCCAACAAACTGAAGATCAATAGAGCTAAGAAATCTTTTTCAAGATTGCTTAAACTTTATGAACTGATAATAATAGCCATATCGAACATTTGCTTAATCGTCTCTTCTGCTTCTTCTTCTTTAGTTTCAGGCAGCTCAGCAAAAACCCACAGAGGACTAACCAAAAGAATCGCAGACTCAGGTAACTAACCGGTAACTAGACAGTCGATTGTCGTAAATGAGTTTATGATTATGCAGTTTCTTTGCTTTTACCTTTATACCTGGAAAACACACACACACACACATATGTATATACCATATAGACAAAGTAAACCCGGTCGCGGTCATAAAGATATTGACTTTAACAGCACACTTGCCGATTTTCTTGCTTTTTTGGCCTGCATCTGAAGCTGATTTTGAATATGTGTGCCCGAGTTTTGAGACCGTGGGACAAACTGCTCTCATTGTTTGTCATTTGTCCACACGACTCCAATGCAAATAACGTGCATGCCAATTTCTCATATACCCTATACCCTACTATACAATATGAGCGGTTCTCCAAACTTACCACTGCCATAACTTTGTCAAAACTCAACATGATTAATACTGCATTTGAAGTAGAAGTAATTATAATTTTCATATTTTATATCAGTTTTTATGACAACAATTTTGGTATTTTAAGATTCCAAGTTCCGGAAACTACCCTTCTCAGACTTTAAACCCCCCATAACTTTGCCAAAACTGAACCGATTTTGGAAAGTAAGACCTTTTTTGATCATGGTTTGTCCCCTATATAAACACTGCATTTAAAATATAGGTATTACAAAATTTCGGATTTTATGTCAACAGTTTTAGGATTGTAAGATTCCAGGTCCTTAAAAATACCCTTCCCAGACTTAAAACTCCCATAACTTTGGCAAAACTGAACCGATCTTCAAAAGTTATTCATTTTTAATCATTGTTTGTCCTCTATATAAATACTACATTTAAAATTTAGGTATGTCAGATTTCATGTGAACGATTGTGATTTTGGAATTGTAAGATTTCAAGTTCCTAAAAATTACATTTCCAGCCTTTGAGTTCACTTAACTTTGCCAAAACTCAACTGGTTTTAAATTCGAATCCTTTTTTTGATCATAATTTGACTAACATATTTAATAATACTGCACTTAAATCTAAAAAATAAATTTTCAGTAAAAAAAAAATATATAAATTATAAATAACTTATACAAATTGGCCAAACTTTGGGTACAGGGTATCTACTAGTCGGTCACTCTCGCGTCTAGCATTTTTCGTCTCTCGTTTTTTGTTGTACTTAGAGCTGATAGCGCCGCAAAACACAGTTGCAATAAAGCTCACACATTCTATTACGCCACATTCGCACCGAAAGATTGTGGAAATATATATATATATATATATATATATAATTTTTTTGGGTTCCCTCTGGGTGCTATCAGTGCTATTTGGGCTGTGAGTCGCACAAGACTTCGATTAGTGGAATAGCAAACATAACAGGTGAGAAAGCTGCTGTAAAACTCAGATAAAATCAGGATTACTGTAAATCATTTTTTGCCTGGATTTCGCTATATTCAAAAATTATAAATTTTAGTTTGAAATCAGTTTTTTTTTTGCAACCGGAAGTAAATTTTTTTATTTTCTTATCAATTCGTTCATTTATGCTGATTTCGACAGGTGCTTTATGGATTCTCTAATTATATTGTTTGTTTGTAAACTATTCCTTAAACTTGTGAGCTTATCTGCAACGCTTCGAATTTACGTATATAAAAAAACATTTAGATGTTTTAGATGCTTTTCGGGATGTAGAACAGTTCGCACAGTTCGTGTGCAGTCAGTGAAACGTTTACGAATGGAACATATAGTAAAATACCCAAATCAAGGAAGAAAGCATAAAGCAATAAAAAGAGCTTTTGTGCAATGCACTCTGTAAAAAAGTTACGAACACAGAGAGAACAGAGAGTACAGAGAGAAGAAAACATATGTCAATTAAACCTGTGCTTCGAATACGAATAGCGTAGAATGCAAGAGAAAGTAATCAATCACATTAGGCAGCGCAGTCTGTAAAACGTTTACGAATACAACACAAAGAGAAATGCAGAAAAACATAAGCTTAGTTTATAAGTGTGCGCTTTATAACTGTTACCTTATCTCTGATTGCAGCTTTTTTGACTTGAACCTGCATTTAATTGCCGTACTCCCCACACTCTCCACACTCCCCACACCCCTCGCTCCTCGCACGTCAGCTCTGTTGAGTTTGCAGCCATAGCCACACCATGCGCTTTCAGGGACTGTTTAATTTACGCAGATATGCAACAATTGCCACCCTGAGACAAATTAACCACCCAACACCAACAACAACAGCAACAACAACAACAACACCACAAACAACTTCTCTGCGCACGCTGGCAAGCAGCGCATCGCCGCTGCCCGAACTCACTCAGGTAAGAGAAACAAAGAGACAGAGAAACAGAGAGACAGAGAAACAGAGAGAGAGGGAGATAGTCAGAATTGACTCTGTGGTGAGTTTCTTTGTGTCTTTGTGTGGCCCAATCGCTGGTCGTCGCAGCAAACGCGCTTTTGCAAATGGTGGTTGCACAACAAGATACCGCTATGTTTGTACAGTTGACCACACAGCCAGCAGTTTTCACCATTTTATGCTGTTTTTAAGCGCAGCCCTCTCGAAATATATGGAACTATTCAAATTTAGTTGCAAGCTGCAATTTTACAGCTGATTCTCACTCTGAAATATCAGAAAGCTGTCAACTATATTTTAAATTTAATTCATTTCAAAGATGCATTTGATTAAGTGTTTAAAAAGGTGTAAAAACAGAAGTTAATAAAAAAAGAAGCAGAGATATTAAATATATGATGCCAGCCTGTAGGTATATTATACATATAGTCATAAATACAAACTTTCCCAATTCTCAGTTATATCCGGGAATCGAACCCGTTAACATCCTTTTGCCGTCTCTCGTCTTCCACGCAGATCACGGATAATGTGCAGCGTGGAAATTACGCACAACTCAATGACAAGGATGTGTCGCACTTTGAGCAGCTGATCGGCAAGAATCATGTCCTCACCGAGGATCTGGAGGGCTACAATATATGCTTCCTCAAGCGCATACGCGGTAAGTTGAAAAAGATACACGAAAACTCCATGTTGACTTAACTTAAATACGATTTAAGAAGGAGTTTGTTATTTCTTGGTATTCATTTAAAAACATAAACAAATATTTAAAATTGAGACTGAAAGGATTTTTATGTTAATTTTAAGTTATTTAACAAGTCAAAAAAAACGAGGAAAAACTTTTTATCTGAGAAAGTAAATCAATAAAATTAATAATTAAATTTGAATACAAGTAATTAAATGAATTCCATAAGGAATTAATTGTTTACTACAAGCAATTAAATCAATTCCGTAAAGAATTAAATGTTTACTACAAGTAATTAAATCAATTCCATAAAGAATTAAATGTTAGTCACAAGTAATTAAATCAATTCCATTAATAATTAAATGTTTACTACAAGTAATTAAATCAATTCCATAAGGAATTAATTGTTTACTACAAGTAATTTAATCAATTGCATAAAGAATTAAATGTTTACTACAAGTAATCAAATCAATTCCATAAAAAATTAAATGTATACAACAAGGAATTAAATGAAAACCAATTGATTTTATTGCAGGCAATAGCAAACTGGTGCTGAAACCGGGCACTACCGAGGAGGTGGCAGGCATCTTGCGTTACTGCAATGAGCGACGACTGGCGGTGGTGCCACAGGGTGGCAACACTGGCCTGGTTGGCGGTTCTGTGCCCATTTGCGATGAGATTGTGCTGTCGCTGCAGCGACTTAACAAGGTCCTCTCTGTGGATGAGGTGACGGGCATTGCCATCGTCGAGGCCGGCTGCATTCTGGAGAACTTTGATCAGCGGGCCCGCGATGTGGGTCTAACGGTACCGCTCGACTTGGGTGCCAAGGCCAGCTGCCACATTGGCGGCAATGTGTCGACCAATGCCGGCGGAGTTCGGGTTGTCCGGTACGGCAATCTGCATGGCTCGGTGCTGGGCGTGGAGGCGGTACTGGCCAACGGACAGGTGCTCGATCTCATGTCGAACTTCAAAAAGGACAACACCGGCTACCACATGAAGCATCTGTTTATCGGCTCCGAGGGCACCTTGGGCGTCATCACCAAGCTGGCGATGCTCTGTCCGCATGCATCCAAGGCGGTAAATGTCGCCTTCATTGGCCTCAACTCCTTCGACGATGTCCTCAAGACTTTTGTCAGCGCCAAACGCAATCTCGGCGAGATTCTCAGCTCCTGCGAGCTCATCGATGAGCTGGCCCTCAACACGGCCCTCCAGCAGTTCAAGTTTCTCAAGTGAGTACGTGACTACCAAACACCCTGTACCAGTACTGATTGACTTGAACTGGGAAGCTATAGTACTAAATTTTGTTGAGGTACATTTGTGAACTGAATTTTCGAGAATATTCTTAGGAATATTTTAGTTTACAAGTTTTTAATAGCAAAAGCCAGGAAACCGAAGGTCACTAGCAATTTACCTTCCAAATTTGGTGTATATAGCTTTCAAATTGTGGAAAATATAAACGTTCTATCGAATGGTGCTTTCGTGTATATCGATGCTTTATCGATTTCCCAGTCTCCTGCTGGGCGTGGCACAATAATCTTTAGACTATGTTTCAAGCAGATAACTACGAGTATATATCCTAAGTTTCAAGTCTCTATCTCTCTCTATCACCTTCGGTATCAAGTATAAATAGTTTCCTCAATAACTTTATTGTCCGATCGCTATAAAACTTGCAGGGCACCAAACTGACATTTAAATGTAGAAAGGAGAAACGATGATCATCTTTGAAAATGGGAAATATTCTAGATATATAAAAAACAATATTATTTTTTTTTTTTAATTTTTGGAAATGTGGAAAGAATTTGTTTAAAAGTCGATAAATATGGTTATCGATATTTATACTTATCGATAATATAAATAGTTAATTGGTAGAACGTCTAGAGATGTCTCCTCCTCTCCCCATTAGACTAATTATACCCCGTAAAACGCAGATCTTAACTAATTCTCGATAACTTTCGATAACAGCTCTCCCATCTCTGGCTATCCGTTCTACATGCTCATCGAGACGTCGGGCAGCAACGGAACACACGACGAGGAGAAGATCAATCAGTTCATTAGCGAGGGCATGGAACGGGGTGAGATTATCGATGGCACGGTGACCGGTGAGCCCGGCAAGGTGCAGGAGATCTGGAAGATACGTGAGATGGTGCCGCTGGGTCTGATCGAGAAGAGCTTCTGCTTCAAGTACGACATATCGCTGCCGCTGCGCGACTTTTACGCCATTGTGGATGTGATGCGGGAACGTTGCGGTCCTTTGGCCACGGTCGTCTGCGGCTATGGCCATCTTGGTGACTCCAATCTGCATCTGAACGTGTCCTGTGAGCAGTTCAACGAGGATATCTACAAGCGAGTGGAGCCTTTTGTTTACGAGTACACGTCCCAGCTGAAGGGCAGCATTAGTGCCGAGCATGGCATCGGTTTCCTCAAGAAGGACTATCTGCATTATTCCAAGAATGCCGTTGCCATCGACTGGATGCGCGGCATGAAGCAAATGTTTGATCCCAATGCCATACTCAATCCCTACAAAATGCTTAATTAAAGTCCTGCCTCCCTCCCTGTACTCCCTCACAATAAATCCTCTCTTTTTTTTTGTAATCATAAATTGTAAAGCTTGTAATAAATGTGTATGTTTGCTTATATAATTCAAAATGTGTTTCACATATTTTCAAATTCTAACTTTTTTAATTTTAAATCTTGTATTTTGTAATTCCCAATGGTTTTGTAAACAATTCAAAAATCACAGCTCTAGCTCATTGTTATCGGCGTGATCGATAACAAACCGCGTCATCGCTGCGGCCCAGACTAGCAGACTAGCAGACTAGAGGGCGGCTCAAGGTTGACGTCAAATGTTTTGTTTGCATTTTGCTTTATGGCTTTCTGTTTTCCTTTCACACGCTGCTTGCATTTGCTATTGCATTTGTTTTTATCGCCACTGAAACTTTGAAGCTGCTAGTGATGAGCAGATGAGAAAAAGCTCAGCAAGTTGAGCTGCAGTTTGACTTGAATTTGTCTCTCATATTGAGCCTATGTGCATTAAATTATTGAATTTATTATTTTTATAATTATTTATTATTTATTAATTATTATTTAATTTATTTAATAATTAAAATTATTTCAATCTATAAATAAAATCGTTTTGTGTAATATCAATTTATATTTTTAAATTGCAATATCAACAAATCACAGCTTCCATTGTTATTCACCACACGTTCAACACGCTCATATTCGTGTTGAATACCTGCATACCCAGCCCTGTCGTTCAGTGACCCGATGAAAGCACGACACGCGCTCACAGCTAGCAGGCAGCTTTTCGGCATTTTTGGCATTTATCGTTTATGCGTTGCTCAACGCACGACAGTTTCAGTCGGCAAGCGCAACGTGCCACAAGTCAGCGGCAAACAGCTGCGTGGAAAAGAAAAACAAGTTTTTCGCGTAAAATTTACAACTAATTTGTAATTTTTTTGTTGTTTTTTTTGTGCACAAATTAACATAAAGCAAAACGAAAATGAGCGGGTAAGCAAGTTTTACACACACATAATTGGCAATTACTCAAGTTTTAATTATATATTTTTGTTTATTTATTTTTTGTTAATGTAGAAAAGCTGATATTGCATTAATTGGCCTGGCCGTAATGGGTCAAAATCTCATATTGAATATGGATGAAAAGGGTTTTGTGGTCTGTGCATATAATCGGACCGTTTCGAAGGTTCAAGACTTTCTTAACAATGAGGCCAAAGGCACCAAAGTGATTGGCGCCGATTCATTGAAGGACATGGTCAATAAACTGAAAACGCCACGCAAAATAATGATGTTAGTCAAGGGTAAGTTGTCGTTGTAATAAAACACACATACACCCATACACCCATACATATGTATATTGTGGAGTGTGGTGAGTGGCGTGAACTGATCGCGCCATGCGTGTGTGCATGTGTGTGTGTGGAAGTCAAAGCAAAGTCATGCAAACAGAAATATTGCAAAGCGTTTGTTAGCAGCAGCAGCAACAACAACAACAACAGCAGCAGCAAATGACTGCACGAGCATTTCTTAACGAAAGAGAGCGTGAGAGCGCAATTTGTTTACCTGCAGCAGAGCGATAACCAAGCTATCGATAATATGTGCGATATGTGCACGTTTCATTTATTATCGCTTAGGCCCAATACGCAGCTTAGTAAAGTACAAACTTTAACGTTTTCAGTTTGTCTCTCAGTGACATTCAATATAGGTCACACACACACACACACTTAGAAGGTGCTTGGCACTTGGGCCAAGATCTGAGCCATCGATAAGGGCTTGATAGCTGAACGATCAAATGTTATCAAAACTGTTTGGCATTATCAATGTTGAAGCGCAGAAACTGGCGACTTTGGGCCGACCTCAACTCAAGGTCAACTTCAGCCGTAACTAGAGATGGGCACGTGTCATTTGATAGATACCACAACTATCGCATTACATACATATATACAAATAACCATATTTTGTATTACAAATATTTTAACAAAGCTCATAAAAGGGGAATTTAATTTAATTTTAAATTATTTGCAACATTTTGTATCAAAAACAATTTTTTACTATATATCCTGATCAATTTAGTTTTAAACGATACTCGAAAGTCATTTTGTCTACATGCCATCAAAATATGCCGATAAAATGCGATATTTGGCAGAAATTTAGTCTATTTTTGTGCTAGTTATTGAGATTAAATTGTTTTGGATTTTATCTCTTAATATTATAGTCACTAAATTGAGTTTTTGAGTTATGGAAAATAAAACTTAGGGATGTTCGCTTTACAGAAATTGCACTGTATTTTAGAATTTATACAAAACAGCACTAAAATCTGAATTTATTTAGATTTTTATAGATTATTCAAATTTTACCAAACAAAAAAAGCACATTTAACAAATTCTAAATATATATAAATATATATATTTATGATGCAGTTTTGATAATTTTGACAGCACTGAAAGTTGCATTTATTTTTTGCGTAAACAACAAGTTCAGTTTATCAAATATAAAAAAAAAAAAAAAATGTTGCAAAAAAAGCACGCAAACATTTTGAAAAAAATGAAACCTTGCTATCTAACATAAATTGCATACTTTGTATTGTTTTCTCAATTAGCATTGACTTTCTAAAAAAAAAAAAAAAAAAAAAATATATATATTTAACCTTGTCTAATCCACGTGCAACGTGTTTTCGCCCCCTTCCAACAGCTGGCAGCGCCGTGGATGATTTTATAGGTCAGCTGGTGCCGCTGCTGTCCCGAGGCGATGTCATCATCGATGGTGGCAACTCGGAGTATCAGGATACGTCGCGTCGCTGCGATGAGCTGGAGAAACTGGGTCTGCTGTTTGTGGGCTCCGGCGTGAGTGGAGGCGAGGAGGGGGCACGGCATGGACCATCACTGATGCCGGGCGGACATGCGGCCGCCTGGCCACTGATCAAGCCCATCTTCCAGGCGATCTGTGCCAAGGCCGACGGCGAACCCTGCTGCGAGTGGGTGGGCGATGCCGGCGCCGGTCACTTTGTGAAGATGGTGCACAACGGTATCGAGTACGGGGATATGCAGCTGATCTGTGAGGCATATCACATAATGCAGAGTCTCGGGCTGACGTCGCCACAGATCTCCGAGGTGTTTGCCGAGTGGAACAAAAGCGAACTGGACTCGTTCCTGATCGAGATCACGCGGGATATACTCAAGTACAAGGACTGCAAGGGCTATCTGATCGAGAGGATACGGGACACTGCCGGACAGAAGGGTACCGGCAAATGGACAGCGATAGCCGCCCTGCAGTATGGTGTACCCGTGACGCTGATCGGCGAGGCCGTCTTCTCCCGCTGCCTCTCCGCGCTCAAGGACGAGCGTGTCCGGGCGAGCAGTGTGCTGAAGGGCCCGGCGACCAAGGCGTCTGTAGCCCAGCTAAAGAAATTCCTCGATGGCCTCAAGTATGCCTTGTACTGTGCCAAGATCGTCAGCTATGCCCAGGGATTCATGCTGATGCGGGAGGCGGCCAGGGAGAATAAATGGAGTCTGAACTACGGCGGCATCGCGCTGATGTGGCGCGGTGGCTGCATCATCCGCAGCGTCTTCCTGGGCAACATCAAGGAGGCGTACACTCGCCAGCCCCAGCTGCAGAATCTGCTCCTCGACGACTTCTTCAAGCGGGCCATTGAGCAGGGTCAGGAGTCGTGGCGCGAGGTGGTCGCCAATGCCTTCCTTTGGGGCATACCGGTGCCGGCGCTGTCCACCGCTCTCAGCTTCTATGATGGCTATCGCACCGCCAAACTGCCGGCCAATCTTCTCCAGGCGCAACGCGATTACTTTGGCGCCCACACCTACGAGCTGCTCGGCGATGAGGGACAGTTCCATCACACCAACTGGACGGGCACCGGCGGCAATGTCTCCGCCAGCACCTATCAAGCATAGAGCCTACAACACTATATATCGACTATATACATTCCCTATACTATATACTATATACAATGATCGCTTGCAATTAGAATTGATATTGTTATTTATCAAATCATTTTCATTTCGAATTTGCATAAGAGGTTTTTCTATTAAATTCTGTTCAAGAATAATCCAAAATTATATCAAAAATTTGTATTTCTTGAAGTTTTTCCAAATTGAATAATTAATAATTACACTTTTAAATTCGCATTTTTAAGTGTTTTTATTTATTTGATTTCAACCAGCAGCTGTTTTTTAATAATTTAAAAACTTTTGCTCAATGAAATATTAATTTAAGCTGCATCTAAAACTTGGAGTTTTTCTAATGCATAGAATAATCGTCGTTTTGTATTCCTTCTACTATCAGCTGTTTTTAAATATAGAATATAGTTTAAATATATTTTTTAATATTCCATATTTTTCATCTAAAACTTGAATTTATAAGTATTGCCCATCAGAAAAAGCTGCTCTAGAAATAAATATGTAAAATATATTAATTTAAAAATCCTTTGAAATGGAACTATAAGTGCAATTATTATTCTACTTAACGAGCGATCACTGTATATAATATATAACAGTTCATGTTACATACAATAAGTAATTGTATACTTTTTTTTTTGTTGTTGTTGGAGTACTTTACTTAGGGTAGCAGTACTTAATTATATTAAAACATAGATAATTTCATTGTAATCATTACTAATATAATTATTAAACTGGTGTTTTCTCATTCTTTGTTTAGCTACAATTTTGTTTTTGGTTTTTTGGTTTTTATGGCGGCACAACTAATAATTAACAAGACTAGCAAACGAAAAATCAACATTCAAATTTAACGGATTCTTTCGAGTTTTAGGCCGCCCGAGCCGGCTATTGTCCATAGGGTGCCATATGCCATGGTATGTGTGTGTGTGTTGGTGTATGTGTATGTGTGTGTGTGAGAGAGAGCTAGTGATGCAACTCGCTTCAATCATCTGACGGCCGCAGTGTCTTTTTCTGTTCGATAACCAATTTGTCCGTGGTGTAAAGATGGCCGATAATTACCTGTAAAATAAACAAGGATTAATGATCGCTGTTATTCGGTATGCGCTTAACATAGCTATTAACAGCTGTTTGCTCAAATGTTAATGACCCGGCACTAAAAATAAGAGAAAAAAAACTCACCTGTCGACGTATTATTTCTAGATTTTGTTTAGCGCTGGCCATTTGTTGCTCAATCTCCTTGAAATCATTTAACATTCTATTTGCACGAAATGTGTCCCGTATTTTGCGTACTGCATACATCCTGTTAAATTGTTATGTTTGGTGTTATGTTATGTTATTTCATCATATGAAAAACACGCACCTGAAATTGTAGGCTGGCAGTTTTTCGGATTCACGCAATAGATTCCGATATAATGTAATGGCCTGGCGACGTGTCGACATCTTTGTATTTAGTAAGCAAAATATACAATTTAATATTGGTTTTAATTGATAATAATCGTGTTGATTATTTTGTGATGTTAACAAATAACAAAAACGAGAAACAATGCTGTATCGATTGTTATATATGTATTAATATATCGATACCCACATGTACTTGTGATAAAAACCAGCCAACATGCATTTATCGCTCTAAACATAATATCGATGACAGTCGTGTAGATTCTTTTGCTACAAACGTTGTATCGATTGTTATATATGTATCGATGATCACATGTGCTCGCTTTGTCAGTATTTATGCTAGTATATTTTGCCCATAACACAGCTGGTAACACATTCGGCGTCGACATTGTACATTATATCGATACATTTTCATTTAAGTTGTGAAAAGGATCACGACATAAGTCAGGTTGCTGCGAAGCAAAAAGTTGGCGAGAAAATAACCAAATTACTTTCTGTGTCATTTCTGAAGTGCGCTGCCGAAACGAAACATATTAAAGAGCATGTAAGTAGAGCTCTAATAACTTTTCTGCGTAGAGTTGTGAAATTTTGCCCAAAAAAACTTCTCGAATGATGACGGCGTCGTTATTCCAGCTACATACATAGGTATGTGTGCATGTATGCATATGTGTGTGTGTAGTCTGTGCGCATTTCAATTCAATTGAACAATACATTATATATATATATGTATGTATATATATGCATATATACATATATATAGACCCGGCGTCCGCGTGTTTACCAGTAAAACTGCGGGAGTCTCAATATATGTATATAAATATATATATATATATGTATGCATTTACATATGTGCACAGTTAGGCGCACAATTTGCTAAATAATGGCAAATAAAAAAGCTGCGGCCACTCGAAAAATTTGTGAGGTTAAGTTCGAATTTGCTGTAGGGGAAAAAAAATTTGCGTCATGTTTCAGACGCGTGTATTGAAGTCTGTGTATGTGTGTGTGTCGGCAAATTGTCTGCCAGTATGTGTGTGTGTGGAGACATTTGTTATTTGATTGTGTTTATTAATAAGATTTTCAATTTGCATTTAGTTTTTTTTTTCATATTAATTACAGTTGCATTTGGTTTGTTCTTTGTTTGCTTGCTTTGCATTTTGGCGCGCTTTGCCTGCGTCTGCTGCAGAAAAACTCTCAACTCTCTCCCATGTGTTTTTCCTGCTTGCTCGCACTCGCAGGGTTGCTTCTGTGTGCTAAAGCTGTGTGTGTGTGTGTGTGGGAAACAGAGAATGCTGCTGTTTCAGCTGCGAAACGCATTTTTACAATATCTGCAAAAAAAAGACTGGCTGCTGCTGCTGTTATACTTGAATGACACTGCCTTATTCAAGCAGTCGATTTTTGTTGACGTCAATTGAAGAAAAAACAAATTTGGTTTTGCTCAGCAAATGCCAAATATTCTCTGAAATAAATATAAATAATTAATAATAAGAACTGAATTTTGTCTTTTCAAATTTGTGCTCGAGCTAACTAAAAATATATAAATAAATATATAAAAAATGTAAATTTATAAAACATGAAATACAAAAATAATACATTAAAAATATATAAAGCATTAAATAAATATATAATTCATTTAATAAATATATACAAAAGGCTCCATAAGCAATTGGTGGTAAATATTAAATTTTGCAGTGCTAAATTCTTTTCATAGAAAAGTGTCATTCTAGGATTTGGCTTACACAAGAACAGCCTCCTCTCACGGCATCAAAGCATGCTACCTGCCCTGCGTGCACACGCACACGCACACACACACACAGTCTCTCAAAAACACACACAGTAAGAGCAGCTGCAGTTTTGTTGCGCTCTCTTGCATTCTGTTCTCTCTGTCTCTCTCTCTCTCTCTTGCTCTCGAAAGAGTTTGTAGACTGGGCAACAGCTGTTGTCCTTTGGCGCGCTTTGCTGCCCGCCTTTGGCATTTGCCTTCTTTACGTCTGCTTTGACCTTTACCATTTTCGCTCATTCGCATTGGGCTTGTCAAACGCTAAAGTACACAAATTTCAACGTTAAAAAATAAAAATAATTCAGTGCCTATAGCAATCAATTATTGAACAATTTCAATGGTTTTTGTTTAAATAGAAAATCTAATACATTTAGATAAATAAATAATTTGTAAATTGATATTGAATAGATTTATACAATAATCTCAACTAAATTATAAATATTGAAATTAATCAAAATGTATTTCATTTGATTTCCACAGCAGCAGCAACAGGAAAACCAACTCAGCGTTTGAACAGTGTTGTAAAGGAGTATATCTAAAAAATAAACAACAACAACAGCAAATAAAATGGCACAGGAAGGACAGGATATGCCCACATTCAAGTGCGTCTTGGTTGGTGATGGTGGCACCGGAAAGACGACATTCGTGAAACGCCACATGACCGGCGAGTTTGAGAAGAAATATGTGGCCACATTGGGTGTTGAGGTGCATCCATTGATATTCCATACCAATCGAGGAGCCATCCGTTTCAATGTCTGGGACACAGCCGGACAGGAGAAGTTTGGAGGATTGCGCGATGGCTACTATATTCAGGGACAATGTGCCGTCATCATGTTTGATGTTACATCTCGTGTCACGTATAAGAATGTGCCCAACTGGCATCGGGATTTGGTTCGCGTTTGCGAGAACATACCCATTGTCCTCTGTGGCAACAAAGTGGACATTAAGGATCGCAAGGTCAAGGCTCGAAGCATTGTGTTTCACCGGAAGAAAAACTTGCAGGTGAGTTGTGCAAGAGTTTTGCGTGGAGAGAGGACAGAGAGATTGGCGGAAAAGCCTTTGTGAAAAGCGAAATGCCTTGCGAAAGCATCAACAAACGAATTAGACAGAGATGAAGCAACCGAAATGTGTGAGAGGGATATAGACAGAGAGAGAGACTGTGATAGAGCGGGAGAGAAGACATAACAAGATGTCTTTTTCTATTCTGTACAAAGAAAGAGACGGCTAATCATAGACATAAAGTAAGGGAAATATAATCTGCTTGCAACTAGAATTGTATTTTTATTACAGTTCTTTCAAATTGATCACATGGGATATTAGAAACTTCAGTGCATTGAATCATAATTTACCATGTATTTGAAGAATCACTTTACGCTCTTACACATTTAAGTTTCGTAATTGGATTATTGATATTAAATAAATATTTTTGTATAACAAAAAGAACTAGCAGAAAGTAGAGTTATTGGCAAAGAAGAATCATCATCAAGTGGTTCCCTTACTGTGAATAATATTATATTATGTATATACTTTCTTTAAACCATTGCTTTGTTAACTGAACTTTGAAATATATTATATATTATATAAAGCAATCAAATTGTTACTAATGCCTTTTGTATTTGCTTGTCTCTTTTGCAGTACTACGATATTTCGGCAAAGTCGAATTACAACTTTGAAAAACCATTCCTTTGGCTGGCCCGCAAGCTTGTTGGCGATCCCAATCTAGAGTTTGTGGCAATGCCCGCGCTCCTGCCGCCGGAGGTCAAAATGGATAAAGACTGGCAGTTACAAATTGAGCGCGATTTGCAGGAGGCACAGGCGACTGCCTTGCCCGATGAGGATGAGGATCTATAAGCATTAGACTACAATAAAACAATAAAAAAAACAACAACAAAACAAAACGCAAAACTACTACAACAAAATCAATATGAAACCATCAATAACAACAGGGTCACGAAAATCCGCATCAGCATCAGCATCCACAATATCCAGCTACTCAAAACAAGAACACGCAGCAGGAACAGCAAGAGCAACAAGAACTGCAGGAAACACCTCGCCAGGATAATCATAATCAACACACACACACAACACAACACAACACACACACCACACCAACACACAACACAACACATTCATCGAGTTGCCCAAATTATATTATATGTAAAAGTAACTGAATTTTTTTTTGTTTTTTTTTCTCTCTCTCTTGTTTGGGTTAACATTTAAGTAACACGCCTCAGATTGTCTTTGCGAACAAAAATCACTAGAAAAAAACACTAGGAAAAAAAAAATAGAAAAATCAGACAGGAAAATAATTAAGCAACAGCAGCAAAACAACAGCAGCGGATATAGCTTAGAGTATAGTGAATTTGTATGCTCAATGAAAAATGTACTCTTTAAAACAACAACAACATCAACAAAAACAACATCAACAACAACATCAACAAACAAACAAGCAAACAGTTATGCGAGCGAATGGAAAATATTAAATAGCTAAGACAAATAAAAAAAAAAAAAAAGGAAACTTAAAGAACAAAATATTGAATGTGAAATACAAATTAGTTTATTCATTTCGGTTTTCTACACTAATGCACTACGTATAATTTTCCATTATATTTGTATGTATCCAATACGCTTGTATATGTCTGTCCAGTTGCCCAGTTGCCCTAGGCACACTTCACGCAGCAGGCGGGAAATACGCCCGTATACCGCTGCTTATTCTGGCAGGTGACTTTGTGCTGGGCGCAGCTGAAAATAAATAGACAATGATACATTCAGTTATATAATTATTAACTTTCCAAAAGCATACAGTCGAACTGTCAAAACCACTTGAAAGGAACACAATTCTTTAGCTCGGATTTAGCTATCCATAAGTTGAATTTTGTAACTGTCTGACTTTCTATTATCGTTTCAAATTGGATACCCAGCATACATATATAATAGTATTATATATAGTACAAGATTTTTTTTTTCAATTTTTGTCTCATTGATAATTAAACTTAATCCAATTTGATGAATTTTTTGATAAGAATCTATTAGAAATATAAAATATGTTCTTTAGCCGAGTTGATATAGTTGATATATATGTTGCACCCACTATATATGTTGGAAATAGGAACTATCGGTAGTAAGATAAGTTCTTGCATCAAAATCGATCTAAAGTATCTTTTAGCTGCCTGAGGAATAATCCATGGGATTGGTGGGTATGTAAGGTAGCTGTTCTTTCTGGTAGTTTTGTATACGACTGTATATAAACTTACTCCTCGACAATGGTCTTGAATGTGTCCGTGCAGATGGCGCGCTTGAGGCACGATCCCTCCTTGCCAAAGTCAACGTAATCCTGGCCCTTCTTCAGCAGCGGCAAGTACTTGAGGAATATGGTCTCATCCTCCGCATTGCGATATGTGCACACTGGCTCGCTAACTGTTGTTTGGAAGACATAACCACACAATTATTGGAGCCATCATCTGTTTATATTTATTTATGGGCAGAGAGAGAGAACTCACCGCCTTCGCTAGTCCCCATGATCGTCATCATGATCATGATCAGCAGCAGCAGCAGCGCAATTGTTGATCGCAGTAAATTCGACAGGTTGCGCATCATTTGGCTATTTTATGGACCGACTGAAGCCCCTTAGATCAACCAGTTTGCTATTTATACCTTTCTCAGCCACCGTCGACAGTTGCGCAAAATTTAAAATTCTAATTTTTTTTTTTTTTATTTCGCTTTTTCTCAGCTTTATATTCATTCATCTCGACAGCGCAATATGCGCTACACAATCTCTAGGTTTCTAGAACTTCCAATTGAGCGTAGCGCATTCGGAATACCTTCCAGTTTCGAGCGCGCTGAATGAATGTTTATTCGCATCATTTTAATTGCATAATTGTTCACTATTTAGCAACAACAGGCTCTGATTGAGTTAATTGCAGTTTTCATCAACAATTTACCCTTAAATGGTTGCTTGATCCAAAAGCCCCATAACTAACTTGCAACAGTTTATTGACTGAGTTGCTGCAACAGGAGTCGCTCGAGTGTCACTTGAGTTTTGGATAAACATGTCTGACAGACTGACAAACTGATTCTAATAATAAAAATATCGAAAAAATTGAATTTTGAAAAATTTATATATTTTAGATACAGAATTAATCTAGGGGACAAATAATAAAAATCGGTTCAGTTTTGGCAAAGTTATGGTAGATTGATATCTGGGTAGGGTATTTCTACGGGACTTGGGCACTTTATAAGCGAATTTTTGGGTCACTTTTGGCGTAATTTTTGACAGAAAAATTAACCATCTCAGAAACACTTTTCCTTTAGTTTTTTATACTTGTAATGACACCCACAAATGATAAAAAATCAAATTTCAAGATTCTAAAATTTTAAAAATAAATTTTGACAAAAGGGGTACATGATTTTTTCCCAGAAAAATATCGTAAAAATCTGACTTTTAAAAATGAAAAAAATTGAATTGTAGAACTAATTTAAATGATGAATCCTGACCAAAATGTCCTTGAGCTCGAACATCGGTTCAGTTTTGGCCAAGTTATGAGACTTTGAAATCTAGATAATCCATTATTACGGATTTAAGACCTTAAAAAGCTGTTCAAAAATTTCAAGATTCTAATAATTGAAAAAAAAAAACTAAATTTAATCAAAAAAGTTTAAAAAATGTAAATTATAAAAAACTTTTAATCTAGAATTATTTAATAGGACGAATCATGACTAAAATTGCCTCGAACTCAAAAATCAGTTCAGTTTTGGCAAAGTTATGAGAGTTCAATGTCTTGAAAGGGCATTTCTAGGGATTGGTATGGGAAGTAAATTTTTAGAGATTTTCCACTAAACAGCGTAATTTCTCAATTTTAATATTCTTAATGAATTGTTTACAAGCCCAAAAAAATTGCGTGTTTTTAAATGTTTAGTTTATTGTGTTGAGCCATCGTAAATGGAATACAAAGGAATGTACATGTAATATATATGTATGTATGTATACTTATAATGCATATATCGATTTGATGGTTTTATATATATGTATGTATGTATATAACTATTGTTTTGCCAGATATCCAGCTGTGATATCTTTTATCAAAAGCCACAGCTGGTTTAAAGAAAGTTGACGAAATGATGATGACGAAAAAAAAAGGTTATTTATAATGTATAGGAATGTTATGTAGTAGTCGAAGTATTATGTAGAGCTGTGCAATTTATATGGCTATATATCATTGCTGTCCGACTCCTGGCAGATGAGCTTGGGACAGCAGTGGGGGAAAATGCGACGCATATCGGAACCGATTTTACAGTTCTTTGTGGGCACCAAATTGTGACGGCCGCAGCTATAAATATGTATAAGAGATATCACAATATATATAGTAAAAATCAGATATATTCGTATTATATTGTAATACTTACTAGCCAATCTCGAGGACATAGTCGGGGCGGCAATAGAAGGATTTGCAGTGACCTTCGCGATTGATGGGCTTATAGGACTGCAACTTGGGTATGGGCTGTTTCAGTTCCTCAAAGTAGCATTGGCCGGGAAAGTCTAGACAATCGATTAGCTATACATGTATGTATATCCATATCTCACCTGGATGCACTGCATTGGCCCGGTATCCCAAATCCGCAGCGACACCGGCGCAGAGCAGCGAGAGCAGCAGCAGCATCGGCACTCCACCGAACCCATAGGCGACTCCAGCTTTTATTGGTATTATGATCATGTCAAAAAATATGTGATACAACTTTCTACAAAAAAAAAAAAAAAAAAATTCAAGAAAACCGTTTTGTAAACTCAACTTTTTGCTCGAGCGCCGAATGTGCGACTGAGGCAATTACAATTAATTGTTGTTGCTTTTATATGAAATTAATAATAAAGCTCATAATCCGTTGTTCAGTATATGTACACTGAACAAAACCTTCACCTTTTACCGATCGATAAATTGTAATTGTATAAAATACTTTTTACAATATCGGAAGCAGAAAACGGCTCTTTTTCATTCCTCAATTCTTCTAAAATTCTGGCATATCCAAAAAACTTTTATTTATTTCAGTTATGAAGAACTATACGCTGGACAGTCAAGCTATTTTTTTTGGAATTTTTTTGAACTAATTATTATGCTCAAATTACGAATTTCTTACTTATTTAAAAAGTGTTGCTTATTAATCTCATTTATAACAGCAGATTTCTATATTCTTTTTTTTTTTTTGTGTATCTGAATATGGGGCATGTGCGTCGTGAGTTTCAGTTTCAGTCTTTTAGATCTAGTTTGAATTAATTAAGCCCATGTCAGCCCTGAAAACGAGAGTCTGCTTACCCGGGGAAGCGGGGGCAAATCGGCGTTGCCCGAGAAAAAAAAAGCAAATATGTACTTAAAACCGCTGCGAAGCAAAAGTAACTGTAAATAGCCGAAATCAACAAGATGCAAAGTTCTCTTAAGGGCTGCTTGACTAACAGATACCCTGTACAGAGTTCTCCAAAAGCATAGCACTCCTCAAATATCTAAGACCACGAATATTTACAAATAAAGTGATGATGGTTGCTTGGGGAGCTATCCAAAAAGTGAAATGTATGCTATAGGAGAATATATGTACCAAATTTAGTGCCTCTACCTCTTAAAACATTTAAGCTATACCTTAAAAACACTGTTCTGGAATCTTAATTTATCGATAAGTTTAGAAAGGATTAAGATATCGAAAAAGTTTGATAAGTTTGTATCGAACCGGCAGTACAGTAACTTAAATCTAAATATAAAGTTTCTAGCTTTTATGACTTTCAAGTTATGCCCGAAAAACACTTGTCTGAAATCGAAATTTATCGATAACTTTTGAACGGGACGAGATATCGATATCGTCCCGCCACTACGAGAACTTATATTTCAAATATGAAGTCTCTAGCTTTTGTAGTCTCCGAGATCAGCGCGTTCATACAGACGGACAGACAGACGGACATGGCTATATCAACTTGACTATTGATACTGATCAAGAATATATATACTTTATGGGGTCGGAGATGCTTCCTTATGCCTGTTACATACTTTTGCACAAAACCATTATACCCTTTTTTTCCATTTTAATGGGATCAGGGTATAATTATGAATGAATGTAAGACCTTGGATCAGGGTATATCCTAGTCGGGCACTCTCAACTAGAGCATTCTTACTTGTTTAATCTACTTTTAATCATAATTCAAAATTCGCTTATTTTTGGAGGTATTCTAACATTTTTAATATTTTCTTTTATTATTGTTCTTTATTTACAATCCATCTTTTGATGCTAAAAAATGTATTAAAAAGTACAAATGACAGATAAGACCTCTGCCAGGCAGGGTGTAGGGTTTTCAGCTCCTTGCTCCTCCTTTTCGACTCTCACCAGAATCTAGGTCTGCTCAAGCCTGGATTGGAACAAGGCAATGTTTGAGCTCTTCCTGAGCATCCTCCTCATGGTCCGCCTGATAATGTTGAGTGGGAATAACAGCTCGACGAATTCTCCGTGTCTTGGGTTGAGTCCTCTTTACAGCACAATGCGTCCACCATTTTGAGGGGATCCGTTGGCCAATAGGTTGAGGTTGACTCACCAGTAGAGTGCTTGGTGAGGTTCGTCAGAGCGATTCCCTTCGGATCGGTCATCCTAGACATCCTAGTCCACCAGGTGATGATGATGCGATGATGAGCCTGGATCCAGTACCGTTGATTGACTTTCATTTCAGTAGCTATTTTTTTGTATGCAGCTTTTTTTTTCAGCTTTAAAGTTTAAGATTTTTTTTTGCTTGGTTTATATATTTTTTTAGGTATGTAATGTGTTTAATAATTTATGTAAATGATATTTTTTTGCTGTTTTTTTTGTTTGCTTATTTTATTTTTTTGCTGTTTTTTTTTTGTTTGCTTATTTTATTTTTTTGCTGTTTTTTTTTTGTTTTTTTTATTTTTTTTTGCTTGGTTTTTATTTTTTAACTCTTTTTTTTTATTTTTAAGGTATGTATGTAATATATCATTTTTTTTATATATATTTTTTTTTAGTTTTTTTTTGCTTGGTTTTTTTTAACTCTTTTTATTTATTTTTTTTTAAGTATGTAATATATAATTTATGGCAATGTTTTTTTTATTATTTTTTTTCGGTTTTTTTAAGCTTTAATATTATATATTTTGTAACTCTTTTTGTTTCGTTTTTTTTTTTAGAAATTTTTTATGGAATTTTTTTTTTTATTTCCTGTTTTTTTTATATATTTTTTTTTCAGTTTTTAGATCTTCTAGGCATTCTTCTCAGTCATCTTGCAAGTTTGATCCGGCTGGCAATGGAACCGCTTTGTACTCTGCTCAAGAGTGTATTGTCCTGGTGTTGAATACGTCTACTGTCGAGATAATTCGCTCAGACACTTGGATCTTCTGCTTGATGGCATCACTTATCAGGAAAGAGATGAGAGATCTGATAGGACTGTTTACCTCAATATGTAAAGTTATTGGACCATCAGATAGCTTTGAGGATGAAAATGAAGGGCAATCTTCAAAGTAAATCTTTTCTTGTTGATTATGATTTATTATGTTTCCACTTTTGTATATCTTTAATTCTTTAGAAGAATTTAAATGAAGGTTGCAATGGCTCAGCACACAAATTGCAAAGGAACAAGGAGCGAAAAATGTTTGCTCCTTTTTTTATTATTGCATTTTTTTTAGAAATTCATACCCTAATACAACAAAATTAATTATGTTGCTTTGATTTAACTGATATGGTAGATAGCAGGTTCAGTTTATATTGAAAAGAAAGATGCAAGTTAATATGGAGCTCTACTCTGACACTCCTCGACTCAGACACTCCTACACAAACGGCACTCCACAGAAAATCTGTTTGAGATAATTGATTTCGACAATGAGGTTAGTTTCACCGTAATCTTTAATACTTTCCATAGTATTATCACATAAGCCTCCTAGCTAGACTCCTGCTTTTTAAAGAGTACATTTCAGGGTTACTGTAGAAACTTTGCTTAAAGCTTTCCTTTTAGGAAGCGGCATTTGCAGATTTGGCGAAAAGCATTGAAATATTCAGCTGTATAAATTTGATGAACTTGACCTTCAGCTATTTCAACTAAAAGCGTCAAGGAACAATTATTTCAGCTAGAAATGTTTCAACATACCAATTAAAGCTATTTCCACTAAGGAAACAGTTTGTCCTTATTCAGTTAGTTAATTTATGAATAAGTGTCCCAGATGAAAGTCACAAGACACTAGTGCCTGGGGGCAAAATCGGATAATTCCAAAGTTTAATCATCCCAACATTCAGACACAAGATTTCAGTCGAGTGTCACATGCAACATGCAGCACGCCGTTGTCGTGGCAGCAACCAATCAATCTCGAAGGCGCCGCTATATCACAGATACGCGGCCAAAGAGAAGATAGTTAAGGACAGCTTGGACAAAAATATAAGCAAACGAAAACGAAAACAAAATTGAGCCGATATCCGACAATAAAACTCAGACACTCGAAAAAAAAGTGTGGACAGAAGAGTTTAGGGAAAGTAAAAAATGTAACCAACTTCATCAAACTCCAACACTCCCAGGCAATAAATAAAATACATCCCGGACAAGCCATTTTCCACCTTGAAAACGCTCGACCTCATCCGACAGAAAAATAATGTAATAATAATACCATACAAGGAGCGAAAAAAAAGCCAAACAGATTTAGATTAAAGACACTTATCACGGTTTTTCGCCAATGGTTCGCTTAATTCGCACGTAATTTTGTGCAAAAAATAAATGCTTGCTCCTTTTTTTTTAATTGGTTATTTTAACCATTTTTGTTGGCGCATTCAGATTTTATATATGTAAATCTTGTCAACTTAGGTCGAAACTAGTAGGAGGCGCAAAAGGAAAAAAAAAAACATCAGCCAGCTTGCAAAAAATGCATTTTAGTACACTTTAAGTAAAAAAAAAACACAAGCAAAAATGCATTTCTGCAATATTTGCAGCTTGTACCACGGTACAATAATCAGAATCAAATATCAGAAGAAAAAAAATTGGACACAGTCTGTTAGTACAGAAATTCCTTATAGACATAAGTATAACATCTTATATCGGGAAAAAACTCGGTCGAAAATACGATTCTTCTTATACCCATAAGAATAGAATAATATAAATATGGAGCTCTACTCCGACCCTCCTACACAAACGGCACTACAGAAAATCTGTTCGAAATAATCGATTTAGACACTAAGGTTGGTTCCATCACATGAAAATTGTATGTTGTCGGAATCATTAATTGATTTTGAAAAAAAAATAGTCTTTACAGGTTTCTGTAGAAACTTAGCTTAAAAATCTGTTTTCTGGAACAGAAATAACTTTCCTTCTAAGCTTGTGATTTAAGCACATCATAGGATGAGCATTTTATTACGTTAGTTATATTATGTAACGTAAACTGATAAAAACTCCAACACTCGTTTAAAATGTAATATAATCATACATTATACATTAATTATAGCAGAGAGTCAGGATTACAGACACCGTTGTCCAGGCAGCAAGGTTTAAAATTGAAGAAGATGATGAACAAACCAAAGAGAAGATAGTTAAGGAGATCTTTGATAAAAATATAAGCAAACGAAAAGGAAAACAAAATTGAGCCGATATCCGGCAATAAGACTCAGACTCCGACACTCGAAAAAAAAGTGTGGATGGGAGTTACGAGAAAGTAAAAAATGTAACTAACTTCATCAAACTCCAACACTCCCTGTCATCCGACAAAAAAATAATGTAATAATAATTACATAAAATATGAGTTACCGATAATACTGAAGATTCAAGAGAAAAATGGCACCAATAAAAATCGTATTGCTGAAGAGCCAACAAATTTATGAATGATTTGCTTCAAATAAAAAAAAAACCAATTAGGTAAATTCACATTTCTTTGAAATGGTTTTAAGCAGATAGCTCGCCCAGAGACTGGCTTAAGATAAAATATTAAATACACACTGTTATTGAAGTGTATAATTTAATAGAAAACTCAATGCTGCTTTCATCCCAATTTTGAATTGAAGCGCTTGAGTTAAATACGTTTCTCATTTAAACTCATACCCATAAGAGTAGATTAACACATATTATTGAGCGGAATGCGATTAAAAGCATTCCAGCCAAGAGCTCATATGACAACTGTCCATATGGCTGAGCGTCCAAGGCTCTTCAAGTTGTGGGGAGGGCAGGGGAGGAGAGTGCGATGCCAGCGATATGCACAAAAGACTGTGGCAGCAATCAACACCTCAAGGTGCAAGTCGCCATTTATATGGAAATAAAATAGTTAAAGCAATATTTAGCCGAGTAACAAGCAATAAGCTTAAATAACTCGGCTGATGTTGGAAGGCCTCCGATAGGTACTTTCCAAGTTAAGGCTAGAACCGTCTACACCACACCGACAAGATTTTAACAGGTTCAGTGGATATTGAAAAGAATGATTCTTATAAATATGGAGCTCTACTCCTTCACTCCTTGACTTCGACACTCCACAGAAAATCTGTTCGAGATAATTGATTTAGAAAATATGGTTGGTTCCACCACATGAAAATTGTATGTTGTCTGAATCATTATTTGATTTTGAAAATAAAAATAGTCTTTACAAGTTTCTGTAGAAACTTAGCTTTAAAGCTGATTTCCTCTCATTTTGCCATTAAGCAAGCAAACCGGGGAATAGAAATATTTTTTCTTCCTTTAAGCACATCATAGGATGAGCATATTATTACGTTACAGTTTAGTTTAGTTATATTATGTAACATAAACTGATACGGCAATCGTATGTTGTCTAAATCATTATTTGATTTTGAAGCAAGCCTGGGAACAGAAATAACTTTCCTTCCAAGCTTGTGATTTAAGCACATCATAGGATGAGCATATTATTACCGCTGCGGACACGGATCTGGATCTGGATCTGCATGAGCTGAGCACGAATCGCCAGGTGCCGCTGATCTGTTCCACCATGCTGCTGTGACGCACTCTCTTTCGCTACCAGGGCTGCAAAGCTGGTTTCCTCTTATTTTGCCATTAAGCAAGAGCAACCGCGAAGAGAAATAACTTTTCTTCTAAGCTTGTGATATTAGCATATCAAAAGGTAAGCATAGAGCTTGATTATATTATAGCATTACAGTTTAGTTATATTATGTAACGTAAACTGACGATCTATATACCACAGCTGTATACACAGTGGAAACGGGAACAAAATATAATATAGTATAGTCCATTAGAGCAGAAATCTCTTACTATAGAAGGCCGCTGTATATATGTGCAGTATAATTACAAGTGACGTGCAGGAAAAAAAAATCGTACAGAAGTAATATATATCTAATATATTACATAGGTATATGAAGAAAAAAAAAACAGTTAAAGCAATATTCAGCCGAGTAACTAGCAATAAGCTTTAATAACTCGGCTGATATTGGTAGGCCTCAGGCAGGGTATTCACCAAGCTAAGGCTAGAACCGTTTGGGAATTATAAGTGACAACAATTGTTGTAATGAGTAACAATAGAAATAGCTGGCAACAACAACTATGTACGTTTTTTCATTGCATACTTTGAAGGGCTCGGTGCAAAATGAGGATGTGTAAAATGTATGTAAGAGGATAAACCCTCTCGCACCATAAGGGGAAGACCTATGAATAGACTGAGAAGACTGAGACGACATCACCCACTAGACCTTGCCACTAGGCAAATAAATTAGACCTTTATCTTGTTACAAACTAACATCACCTAGCCTTTAGACTAAGTTGTATTAGAGGTCAGCATACAAGTTTAATTTAAATTGTTGTATATAATAACAGTATAATTAAATAAATTTTAAACTAAAAAAAAAAAAAAAATAAATAATGTAAGAGGATGCGCTATTCAGGATATGATTTTGTATTTTTTACTTTATAAATTATGGATGAGGACTTAAAGCAAGAATCTGTGACACAAGAATATCCACTCGAGCGATTGTTATGGAAAAAGACTATAAAATGTAATATTTAATTAAACATTGTCCTTCACTTTTAGCCAGGTATCTATGGCAAATAAAGGCAATAAACTATCCTTTTGATGATATACATAGCAGGTCTCATACTCCGTATTGGGACCTATATTTATTGTATTGATTGTGGTATCTTTAAGCTTCTCGAACTTTATGTTACCGTTTTTCAAATATTATTTATAGTTGTAGTTAAAGAATTAGTTTACTCTCATAGAGTATGTTCATATTCATTCAATCAATAAACAATGGATTTGAGAAAATATTCGTGGGAGACTAAAACTCGAATACAAGTATTGTTGACGCATCCCCCCATCATCATCATCATCATGATTTATCACCTGGACAATATAATTATATAGTATTGATAGCGTGTGTCTGTATGCAACCAGTATTTGTATTTATTTCTTGAGTTTATAACTAACAAAATGTACCAAAAAAAAAAAGATATTATTGAAAGTTGAATGCTCTACTAATGAGTATTATAATCCAATTGGAAATGTGTATACAAATAGGAATGAGGAACTATTTTTATATTCAGCAAGAGAAGAGATAGAAATATAATATAATTTCTAGAACTAGTACTACGTAGATGTAATACAACTAAAAATTTAAAAAAGTTATATAAGATATAGAAATATGGAGAAAAGCTGAAGGAATCTAGAATTGGAAAAGTTGTAGTATTCAAATAACTTCGAGAAATTATATATAATAAGAATTGGAATTTAACGTTAAGCTTACAATATAAAGAAAACTGGATAAAGAATATAAATAAAAAGGTTTCCCACTTACATTATCATATTTTTTGACCCAGAAACCAGCAGTAACAAGTTAAACGTAAAGCAAACATAGCCTCGCATAGGGTATACATATAAAAATATAAATATATATATAGTATATATGTATGTATATACGCCGCAAATAAAAGCGCTGAGAGCAACAAACAAATGAAATTCGGAGAGCTGATAGGGCCACATCCAATGCCTTATAAAGCTAAAGCCACATCAATGGAGCAGCTCAATTGGAACTGAACAATGTGCGGAAGCAAACTGGGAATACAATATTTGGCCTGGATCTGGATCGGTATCGGCATCGGCATCGGAATCTCCATGCTGGCCGTACCAGTGCTGGGCTTTAGCACACAGTACCGTGGCAATACCCAGCATCCAAGTAAGAGTTTCCTCTACATATCATATACATACATATATAGGTGCTATAACTATATACCATATCTAATCAAGCGCTAGCGGAGCATTGTTACTATGCGGAACTGCAATTGGCTGTACCGCGCAATGGCACCCTCTATCCGGTAGATCAAGTGGACTTTTGTGCCCGGGTGCATTGCCGTGAGGATTATGTGCTAATGATCAAGCAGTAAGTACAGCACATATATCTATTATATACTTGAGCTCATCTCAACTCAATTCACAGCTGTGATCGCATTCAATTGGCTAATGGATGTCATTTCACGAGCAACGACTACTCGCTACCCTATCCGGACTGCTGTGCCCAACTTGTCTGCCCCAACTAATATTTTAAGCAAGCTCTGATTTCAATTTGAGAATAATCCTTATATTGAATGGATAATCGTAAAATTGGAATTCTTAAAGTTAACAGATCTACAATCTAGTATCAAGAATGTGTTTCAGAAATTATCATTAAATTATTATTAAATCCAATTGAACTAAAAATAATAGAAATGCAAAAAGGTTGGTAAGAAATAATTGTGAATAAGTTACTCTAAAAATCTGTGGTTCTTGATAATATATATCCGAGATTGAACAGGTGACTTTTATAGAGTATATGTTTATAAATTAGGGCCACCAGTTTTAGTTCCCATTCCCCTCCTTATCGCACTGATACACCCGGTAGTGACCCTGTGAAATCAGTGTGAAGTGTGAAGTGCGAAAAGATCAAATGTCAGCTATACTAAATGTGATTAACTATGCACAGCTTCTGTATAAATAGGTCTTACTTTTAAGTCAAAGCATTCAGTTTGTTTCAGCTTATTAGAGAAATATCTTCACAGCTAATTGGAATTTGTAGAAATGAAGCCGGTAACATTTGTGCTGTGTGTCCTGGTGCTGGGTGCCCACATCCTGTTGGTCCTTGGCGGTAACTAATAAATAAATCCAATACTTTATAACCTCAAACACATACACATACATTATTTGTGATTACAGACTGTGAGATGGGCGGCGGTAAGAAATTGAAAACGGGCGAAACTTTTCAGACGCCAGGTGAATGTAGTTTAAACACCTGCGAAGCGAATGGAAGCCTCACTGGCAAAGGGTAAGCGCAATAAGCAAATTAATATATCATATCATCATATATATATATATATATTTGGAAACAAATTAATCATTTTTCTTAGCTGCCCTTCCCTGGCCAGCCTCAAGCCCTGCAAGCTAACCGAGAATGCCTCGCAGCCCTATCCAAAATGCTGTCCTCATTTCGATTGTTAAATGAATGAAAATTTTGCAAATTTTTCTGCACTTAATAAATATATAAGTGAATAACTAAATAAATAAGTAAATGGGTTCTAGTGTAGACTGGAATTTCTCGGCTAACATTTTTACATTCATTTTTGAGAAAAAATATTATTTCTACATTTAAATGCCGTATTTGAAATTCTTTTAAAAATCGGTTCAGTTCTTGCAAACTTATGGTAGAGCAAAAATGAAGACCCAAGCAATATTTAAATATTGCATTAATCTAGAGGTTAAATTTTTAAATTATTTTATAGTCTATAAATTTTAAGGTCGTTTTATACAATTTGATCAATTGTCCGTCCATGGCATCTATAGAATACAGAAGTCGGATTTAAACACACCAAAAAATTAACTCGATTTTCGACCGATTGCACTTATAAAAGCTTTATAATATAAAGATCACATTTGAGGAGCCGAAAAAGTGCAAAATCCATTTATAGTTGCTTTATGAAAAACCAAAATATCTCTTTATTCGATTTTGGTTTGGTATACATGCTTGAACTTAGCCATATGCTCTTATATATATAAATGTATATATATACACTTGTATTAAGTCTAGTTATATATCTATATGTATGTCCCTCAATTTGCGGATTAACTAGACCTTAATATAACAAATGTATATGCTATACATCTAAGTATATAGATACATATATATATATATGTATATAAATTTTGGTTTGTATAGTTATCTAAAATAACTGTTCAGCTGCCACATTATATTGTATAGGTATATATATCTATATGTATACATGTATAGTATACATCGTAAGTGTTTTGGGAGCAGTGTTCTACTTAAAGCTGTACAACATCAACGTTTGCAACACATACAGACACACACACACACACATACATAAACGCTTATATGCGTCATATATATATATATATATATATATATAAATATGTATGCAGGTGCAACTTAACCTAAACTTAGATATATATTTATTATGTCTATAAAATTAGAAGCCTGGCTTGCTTCATCTTTGTATACAGAATCGTATGCATATAGTTTATATATAATATATGTATGTATATTATATATAACTTGTATAACCTGAGCTAGTCTAAACATTTTTTAGCTATGGTCCGGCGGCACAAATTTGCCAGTTTTGTAAGAGAATTTCAACAAAACAAAACCAAAAACAAACAAACAAAAATCGTATCAAATGAAATGAGTTACGTAAAAACAAAAGAAAACATAATGGCGTACAATTTGCTATTGTTTAATAATTGAAATATAATAATATAATATTTAAGTGTATGGCTTACAAATCAAATGAAAGCACATTTAGTTCAAGTAAACGAGGACAGCTCAACACTCGTTACTTGGAAATGTGTAAAATTTGTGAAAGCATTTTAGCATATTAAATATATATTAGTTTTCATTTTCTCAACTGAAAAGAAATTGTTGGGTTTTCTTATACCATATACCACGATATATGAGCTGAAAATAAAATCCATTGCTTATGTTTTGGACAGACTGGCAATCTTTTCAAAATGACTCTCATATATCGCTGTATGAACCTGGTTTGGTATTCAATTATTGTTAACATTAAGTATTGCTAAGTATTCTAGTACAGTGGTCAAACTGATATTATTTTTTTGTTTTTTCTTTATAATGCACAAGATGCCGTTCATTTACATTTATCTTATACTTTCAATATTTTTAAACATCGAATTTTCAAAAACCCAACAAAAGTGGTTTGTTTAATTTCTTACATTTTGAATATAGTGTTTTATAATTATTGAACACTTTGAAACATCGAGTTTTCGAACATTGGTCTATCATTTAATTTATATATATCTATATATATATATATATCGAATTTTAATAGATGCCTTGAATTTACAATTATTCCTTTTTTTCAACACACAACTCCAATGAAATTAGACTATATAAATTATTAAATTTACAAATCATTAATTTGTAATATATGGCCTGAAAAATGAATTGTTGAAATGTGGGATCGGACACTGAAGCTAGTCTACGTGTACAGATAAGTATGAATGAAGGGTACATCCTAGTCGAGCAGTAGAAAAATCGGACAACCACTATACAATGAAACTTTGACAAACGAAAAAACCTATTCTCAATACTCTACTGACTATACTTAAATGCTAAATAACTTTCACCAATTCATAGACTTATGTAGTGCATTGTAGTTTAGTTTAGTTTAGTTTAGTGTATATAGCTTAATCTGGCGATTTTAGCTGCGGCATGCCGCACTCCTCCTCTCATTGCCTTGCCGCCCGCTCCGTTTCCATGAGGCACTCACGCACCAGAATGCGGGCATGAACAATGCCCCGCTTCAGTCGCTCGGTGGAGCTCCTCGAGCCCGTATATGTGGGCCGTATATCGCGACCCATCTCCTCAATCACAGCCAGGAGCTGAGCATATTTGCTCAAGCCATTGCCGCCCGAGATGCTGCCCACCGTCGGCAGATTGGCTGTGGATGTCAGCGGCGTTGTGATATTCGCCGATGTCTGTGTGGTGATAATCGTAACAGGTGAGGTGGATGGAGGCGGGTACTTAAGCTGGGATTGAGTGAGATTCAAGCCAAGGTTAGCAAGGTTAGTGTTGCTGCTGTTGCGTCCATTGGAGGCGGCTGCCATGTTGGCCAGTGATAGCGCCGCCGCTGCTGCTGCTGCCGCCGCCGCTGACGATGAGGGTGTTGCTGTCGTATTTGATTGCTTTTGGAGGAGCGCCAGCTGCGCCTGAAGAAACTGTGGTGAATATTGCAAGGCGGCAACTGCGGCGGCTGCTGCTGCGGTTGCTGCCGCACTGCTCTGTGCGACACGATCACGCTTGCCGCTTCCTCCCCCGCTGTTGCCACCACCCCCGCCTCCACCACCCCCTCCACCACTGCTGTTGCTGTAATCCGTGGCCATATTACTATTATTGTTGTTATTGTTGCTGCTGCTGCCGCGTGAGTGATGTATGGCGGATATCTGTATTTGGGGCTGCTGTTCGCGCTGCTCCCGCTGCTGTTGATAGTTGTAAAAGTTTTGCACCTGGGATCGTGGTATTGGTGTCACTGTGACGTCACTGAGCTTCGATTCGACAGCCTGTATGTCCATGATGTCCATTCTGACGGCAGCCTGTTGGCAATAAACATTTGCAATTTAAAAACAATACTTTCATTTATCATTTGACTTACCAAACGCTTGTTTTGCTTGCTTGCTTAGTTATTTTTTTGTGTTTTTCGTTGCAATAATTTACGCTTTCTACGCACAAACAAATCTATTGCCAACCACCACAAACAGGCTATCGATAATGTATCGATATGCACTTTAAATGCACTTGTACAAAAATACCAAAACATACCAGAACTCCACTTCAAGGCAAGCAGCTGTTGTGCATTTAGCTAGCTGCATTAACTAACGTATGTATTAACAAAGTATATGATTATAAATAATGTTTAGAGCAAGTAAATAAAGTGCATGCAGCGAAACGTCATTTTTGTGTGCTAAAAATGGAAACATTTCAAATATAGGTAAATTCTAACGGACAGCAACTGTGCGGCGTCAGTGCTGTACAACACGCCACATTACTGGCTGACTGGCTGGCAGTACGAAAAAAAAAAAACACAATGGCGAAGCAAACTGTGAACTAAAATTCTGTTGTTGACATCTGGTCGCTTTGTAAATTTCATTTCGAACACACACTCTTGTGATATCCAGTTGTGATTTGATTCCAAAAAATATATTAAAAGCAAAACCAATTTTTAATAATTTTATAGATTGTGCTATTAAATAGTCGCGAGAGTATAAATCGTGTTTGTGTATGTGTTCAATTCAAATTCAGCGAGTGTCGAGGTGAGCATAAAAATTACACCTTAAATTTGCCTGCAAAAAAATTACATTTCCGCATACTCCGCGTGTGTGTGTGTGCAAGCCCTGTGCATATGCATGTGTGTTTGCGTGTGTGTGTGTGTGTGTGTGTGGGAGCCGCTACTGCATGACGTAAAGCTGCTGTGGCCGCAACAACAACGTAACACACATATGCATGTGTGTGTAATTAACAACGTAAAGCTGGCTGGCATTGATTAGCCGTGTTTTTGGCACTTTTACACACACGCACGCCTTATATGCATATATATATTCATATGCACATGCATGTAACATATATATATGTTTGTGTGTGTGAGTTTGTGTGACTGTCGCTATGTGCCGCATATGCGAACAGTGTTGCACAACGCTGACGCTATGTTCGATGCATGCATGCAAAAAAAAACAACACAAAACATAAAAACGGCGCACAAATCACAATTGGGCAAAGCAACTAGCGGCGGCGTCGTTCATTAACATATGTGTTATCGATAGCAACAAGCGACAGTTAGGCATTTAAATTTCGTGTGCACAAAAACACACACATGCAAAAGCGCGCTGAAAGACGCCGTATATATGCATGTGTGTGTGTGTGTGTGTTTTTTTTTGCGACCTCGACATAGAAGAAGCCAAAGTCAGTCGTCGTCATTCCGTCGCAGCAGCAGCAGCAGCGAGCGGCAACTTGAGCCAGCCATTTTTTGAATATATTGCTGTCTCGCTCTAACTGTTGTTATTTGATTTTAAGTTGATTGTGTTGTTATTGTTGTGGGAAACCAAACTCAAACAAAATAAAAATAAAAAAAAAATTCACGCAAAAATTTTGTGATGTGAGTAAGCGTTGCCTTCTTTTTTTTAAATCATTTATTCATCAATGTAACCTATTAAATAATTAGTATAAAAACCTTTTCAAATAGATTGCCTTAGACCATTATAACAAAATTCTACAAAATTCGGAGTGGCAATGAAAAGTAAGCATTGCTTTCCTTGACAGTTGTTCGTTTTGATAGTTGTTGGCAGGCGGGTCTAGTAATATAACTGTATGCCTCAGTTCAGAACAAACGTACAAGCCGTCCAGACTAAAAGGAATTCAAAATATCTAAATAAATTTTGTACCTATTTTTTTTTTTTCGTAAATTTTTTAACTTTTTTTCACTCCAATTTCTAATTTGTGTTCAAAAATATTTATTTAATACAGTTGCGGAAATACGGAAACGGAAACACGGATATACAAAAAAAAACAAATAACTATACATACATACATACGTACACACACACACACACACACCCATATACATATACACACACACCTACAATCAAGGATCGATAGGATCGAAGGACTTCGATATTATTCAATACATTAAAGCATACAATGGAAATGCTTGGCATAGGTCAAAGCGTTAAGATCAAACGCACCGATGGCCGCATCCATGGAGCCGTCGTATCCAAATTGAATCCATCAGCGCTGTGCATCACCGTCGAATGGTATGAGCGCGGCGAGACCAAAGGCAAGGAGGTCGAGCTGGAGGCAATACTGGCACTGAATCCGGATCTGGCGCCCAATAGTTCCGCTGCCAATGCTGTCAGCGCTGCTGTGGAGCAGCAGCAGCAACAGCAGCAGCAACATCAACAGCTTGCTGCACCGGAATCGCGACGGCAGGTCACCGTGCCCATTAATCTATCGCGCAATCCCACACAGTCGTCCATTGGCGGCAACTCCGGCTCTGGCAGCGCTACGGCCCGCATGACGATGACCGGCACCCAGCTAAATAAAATCAATGAGACGAGCGCTCCGATAGCACAGCAGCTGTCCAACAACATGAACTCAACGGCATCCACTTCGATAGCTGGGGTGATTCGTCCACGCTTCGCTCACACCCCGATGGTGCCACAGACGCGCATCGCATCCGCGGTGTCCAGCAACAATAGCAACACCAACAATGATCGTGGTGGGGCAACCGCAGCCGCCGCTGCCGTTGCGTCCGCAACCAATGCATCCTCAGCAGCCGTCGCTGCCGTCAATAATTCAAATTCAACAAGTGCCGTTAATGCCGCTGCAGCCGGCGCACGTCGATCGCATGCCTTGAAGGAGGTGGAACGCCTCAAGGAGAACCGCGAGAAGCGTCGCGCCCGCCAGGCCGAGATCAAGGAGGAAAAAGTGGCGCTCATGAACCAGGATCCGGGCAATCCCAACTGGGAGACGGCGCAAATGATACGCGAATTTCAAAATACTCTCGAATTTGTACCACTGCTCGACGGGCAGGTGGTCGATGATCATCAAATTGCCGTCTGTGTGCGCAAGCGTCCCCTGAGTCGCAAGGAGGTCAATCGCAAGGAGATCGATGTCATATCCGTGCCGCGCAAGAATGTCCTCTTGGTCCACGAGCCGCGCAACAAAGTTGATCTTACCAAATTCCTGGAGAATCACAAATTTCGCTTCGATTATGCATTCAACGATACATGCGACAATGCAATGGTATACAAGTGAGTACTACTGCTATATATATATATCATATACTAGATACCTATACCTATAAAAAATATATCGGTTTTAAATCGCAAATAACTTCTTGCATTACTGCAAATACTTATGCAGATTCAATCATTCTTAACAGTAGAAAATATTTTTCAATCCGTATCATCATAGATGTCTATCCTTGAGCTTGTGCTGATGTCCTGTTTGAAATCTGTTTTGATAGGAATTGTTGTACTATTAAATATGTGAGGTTGATTATATTAGAATCTTATTATTGCATCTGAATCTTTAAGCTATGTTTTCGTAGTCATATGATTAGGTGATCATTTTTAAAGTTCCAACTTTAATTTTATGTAAAGCCAATGGTTTCAGAATTAATCTAAGTAGCTTTCTGAAAGCTTCTGCTAGTGCCACAGATTTGCTTATATTTTAGAACAATTTTAGCTAAATCAGCTAATTAGCTTAGAACTAACTAAACTCTAGATTAAACATGTGGATAATATCTCAGTTTTAAAAATAAGTAAATGTAATGCCAGTTAAAAGAGCAGAACATTTGTTGCTTGTTCGATGGCTTATCCTGAGGCTGTCCTTGTCTTGCAGCCAGCCAGCCAGCAAATTTAAACAGCTGTTGCTGTTGTCGTTGTTGTTGTGTTGCGTTGGCGACACTCGGAATTCAGTTCTCAAGTTGAGCTTCAATAGCAGCAGCAACTGACTCACACACACACACATGCGCACGCACACACACACACATGCTGCGAGGTGCGCAAACTCAAAGCGTTCGCTCCCGAAATAGCCAAAGTTTTGCCTTTGTTGTTGCTGCTGCTGCTGTTGTTGTTGCTGTTGTTGTTGTTGTATGACTAAACACGAAAAGCTGTTTCATCTGTCTTTTTGTCGGCTCGTTCGTTTTGTGTTTCGTCTCGTTTCGTTTCCAGTTCGCCTCTAACTGAACTTGCCCCGTGTCTAAGCCTTTGATTTCTCATCGAATACAGTCGAACATCGCTAAATCGAACTTGCCATTAATAACCCATTTATCATAATCATTCATATTTATACCCTTGCAGAGGGTATTATAATTTTAGCCAGAAGTTTTGCAACGCATAGAAGGAAACATTTCCGATCCCATATAATATATATATATATTCTTGATCAGGACGACAAGACGAGTCGATATACATATATTTGTCGTAAAAAAATCTCTGAATTTTGAAGCTATCTTGAATAAACTTGGTACAGATGCTTATTTCTGCTGCACGCGGATAATCTGTAGGAATCAGCCGGATCAGACCTTTATAGCATATAGCTGCCATTTGAACGATCGGCCGAAAATGTTTGTTTTTTGAGATACCTCGGACCACTATATCTTATAGCTGCCATAGGAACAATCTATTGAAAAATTACCCCTTGTATGAACAACTTTTTTGTTTCTCAAACTATCTGAACCAAACTCAGTAATTGCAAGTTTTATTATATTTTATATAGAATGATTGAATTTTGTCGAAATCGGACGACTATATCTTATAGCTGTCATTGGAACAATCGGTCTGAAATATTGATTTAAATGAGAATTCATTTTAAAGGTATCATTGTCATTTTTTTTGTTGTAAAAATAAGGGTATAGTTCTTTTTCGTTAAATGTCTTTATTTTTGTAATATTAATAATTGAGAAAATCAAGCATCGCTTAAAATTGCATTGATGCCATGGTGGTACGATTTAGGGCGGTTCTACTGTACTTTTTATTTGTGAATATTGTTTATTTTTACAATTTTCAGCTAGCTGCTTGTTTTAAAAAGTAACCGTCGTTGCCATTGGCAGCGCTGTCGACTGCGCTGTCGACGTCAGCAGCATTTGTCATTGCATTTTATTTTATTTTTGTTATCGCTGTTTTTTTTTTCCTTTTTGCTTGTCTGTTCTGGTTATTTGACGTCGGCTTGTTTTTGGCCTTTTTGTTATTGCTGCTGGCGGCGCCCCTCCCTTTCCCCTCTTGGCGCCCGGTTTGGCCCACATTTCTAATTCTACCTTCTACCTTCCTTCCGGCTTTTTGCACATGAGTCAATGGCATTAAATCTGTTGCGCCACGTACTTAAGCCAACGGTGAAATTTAATCATCAACTCTGATAAGCAAAAAAAACTTGTTTATTTGTTTTTTTTTTATTTTTTATATTAGCCACAAACCACACAAAGATATCTGCAGGAATGGGCTATATATGCATATAATATGTGTGCTATTTATACACACATGTGTAATCGGAGTTAATCGATTGTTTTTCAAAATATATTAAATCAACTGACTCAGACATTCCTCATTCCATTTCACTAAATATTCGGATTTCCTGAGAATTTGTACGACACAATTTTAGCATTGCGAGATTCCATGTACCTGAAAATTATCTTCCCATAACTTTGCCGAAACTGAACCGATTTTTAAAAAGTAATACCTATTTGATCATTATTTGTCCTCTATAAAAATGCTGCATTACAAATTTAACTATTAAGATATTTCGGATTTTATGTCAGATTTCATGTCAACAATTTTAGGATTGTAAGATTCCAAGTCCCTGAAAATGCCCTTCCCAGACTTTAAAATTTTTGATCAAGATTTGTCCTCTTTGCATTTCTCTACATTTCAAATTTAAGTTTTACGATATTTCGTATCTTATGTCAGATTTCATGTCAACAATTTCCAGTCTTTAAACTCCCATAACTTTGCCAAAACTGAATCGATTTTTAAAAAGTAATACGTTTTTGATCTTGATTGGTCCTCTTATGTCAGATTTCATGTTAGGATCTAGATTAAATAAAAAAAAATACATGTTTAATTCGGATTTTTGCCATATTTTGCAACAATATTTTACACATATTAATATACTCCAAGAGAGCTATATAAAGGCGTCAGTTTAGTATCAAAAGTTTCTTACAAACACTATTTTTCTATCATTGTCAATTTTGGTTCTATTCGCTTAATACCAATACTAAATTCTTGTACTTTCCAATTTGCAGATACACAGCCAAGCCGCTGGTGAAGACTATTTTTGAGGGGGGCATGGCCACGTGCTTCGCTTACGGCCAGACGGGATCGGGAAAGACGCACACAATGGGCGGCGAGTTCAATGGCAAAGTGCAGGACTGCAAGAACGGCATCTATGCGATGGCCGCCAAGGATGTGTTCGCCACGCTTAACGGTTCTCGCTATCGCTCGCTGAACTTGGTCGTTGCGGCCAGTTTCTTTGAGATCTACAGCGGCAAGGTGAGTTCAATTCAGCTATATATATATATATAGATGTTACTAAGATATATATATGTCTGTTATATAGGTGTTTGATTTACTAGCTGATAAGCAGAAGCTGCGCGTCCTGGAGGATGGCAAGCAGCAGGTACAGGTCGTCGGTCTCACCGAGCGTGTCGTCGACAGCGTTGAGGAGGTACTCAAGCTTATACAGCTGGGCAATGCGGCACGCACTTCGGGCCAGACATCGGCCAACTCGAATTCATCGCGTTCGCATGCCGTATTCCAAATTGTGTTGCGTCCCATGGGCAGCACCAAGATCCACGGCAAATTCTCATTCATTGATCTGGCGGGCAATGAGCGTGGCGTGGACACATCCTCGGCGGACAGGCAGACCCGCATGGAGGGCGCTGAAATCAATAAATCACTGCTGGCACTCAAGGAGTGCATCCGTGCCTTGGGCAAGCAGTCGGCACATTTGCCGTTCCGTGTCTCCAAATTGACGCAGGTGCTGCGCGATTCGTTTATCGGTGAGAAGAGTAAGACTTGCATGATTGCCATGATCTCGCCGGGCTTGAGCAGTTGTGAGCATACGCTGAATACGCTGCGCTATGCGGATCGTGTCAAGGAGCTGGTCATCAAGGATGTGCAGGAGATCGGCCATGGCGATGGCGAGCCCATCGAGATAATGGACGACGACGAGGAGGAGGAAGAGGAGCAGCAAATGACTGAACTGGGTGTTGTGGGCATGTCACATCACGCCGCCCAACATAATCATCATCAATCGATGCAACGTGGTCACAACAACAACAATAACAACAGCAAGAACGGCAATGCCGGCAACATGGACTTGGCCATGCTTAGTTCGCTGAGCGTAAGTATTAATATATATACATACATATATATATATATTTTTGACCAATCGAACATATTTTTCATATTTCGGCTCTGTTCGAATATCACAAATCCCTGGCTTAACCACTTGGCTTATTGTCTTCGAATTTGAATTTACACATTTTTTTTAGTACTGAGAATAACAAATCCCTAGATATATATATATTTATATTTATTATCAAGAAAAAAAGAAAACAAAGAAACCTTTGGTTTTTTTTAAAAAAACCAAATTGCTTTATCAAGTAGGCTTTAGAAATAATTTCAGTTAGTAACATTAGTTACATCTAGTGAAAATCAGTGTGCATAGTATTTTTTTTTTTTTTTTTTTGAATAAGCATAATCAAAAACGAAAACACAAAACACAAACACAAAAATGAAGCGCGAAAATAAATCGCATGAAACAGGAACACGGATGCCACAGCAGTCGGAGCAGAAAGGATGCAAGGCAGCTGCAACCAAGAGGGAGGAGGGCTACAAAGCAGCTGCAGCAACGGATGCCACCAAGAAAGCAGCTGGCAAAGGGACTGGCAAAAGGATTGGCAAAGGGACTGGCATAACATTCTCGATCTATGGACGCGCGTCGGGCCGGCAGAGATCCTGCTGTGGCGCATCTTTTGCGGTAGCTGCCTCCGCCAAGCGACCAGTGATCATGAACGATAAACCCAGGTTCGCCGAGAGGAAACCTGTGACGCCACCGTCGAAGGAGTATTCCACCTATCACTACTTTGTGCCGCTGAGGAAACGCTGCAAGCCGCTTGACTTCCTGCAGCTGAGTCCTGCCGGCGAGCGTTACACCTGCAAGCTGCAACGCGCCAAGCTGAAGCGATTGGAGATGCATCAATTGTTTGTTGCAACGCGACACCTGCTGCCCAAATGGTCGCCCCTGGACGAGACGCTGCCGCCGCCGCCACAACTTGCCGTCGATGATCCCAATTACAATGCCTGGCACTACCGCAAGAATCGCCAGGATACGATCACACTCTGCACCTTCTCAGACGACGATCGTCAGCTATTACTGCGCGAATATGCCAGCCGACTGCAGCAAAATCTGTATCCTGTAGGTATTATCATATAATAAGCCAAGTGCAGGTTAGCTTTCCGAGTCCAGTCTGTCCGATGTCGGTTCGAGCTAGTCAAGTTTGACTGTAGTATTTTGTGAAACCAACTAATTACAAATAGGGTATGCGCTAGTCGAGCACTTTTCGACTACTTTTGAATGCATTTCAGTTTTCCTCGTACCTTACTAAAATGTCCTTCGATCGCTAGATTCAACGCAAGTCGAACCCGAAAAATGGCAGACCAAAAAACGAATAGAAAAATAAATCGCATCATGCAACACCTAAATGATGCAGAATAATATATATATATATATATATATATGTATATATGTAACTATCAATTGGTTTTTCAAAACATTCATTCGGTCAATTATCTGGAGCAACAAAATTTCAAGCAAGCCCTTTACCAACAATTCCAAGTGACTGGCAAAATTCCAAACAATATGTTCAAACTGACGACACAAATTCGAACTGCCAGAAGAAGCAAAATTCAATATTATCCCAGTATATATATTTAAAAACCAAAAAGGCATGTAATTCATTTGTGGCAAATTGTATTATTTCAACGGTTTCCGTTCTGTGTTCGGCTTTTGCAGGAACACGAAATGTCGGACGAACTGATTGTGCAGCATCAGGCGATCGACGATCTGCAGCAAACGGAGGAGATGGTCGTCGAGTATCATCGCAGCGTCAACGCCACACTGGAGAACTTCCTTGCCGAATCGAAGGCACTGTACGATCTGACCAACTACGTCGACTACGATCAGGATGCGTACTGTAAGCGCGGTGAGACAATGTTTTCCACGCTCCTTGAGATCGCCATACAATGTCGGGACATGATGGCCGAATATCGTGCCAAATTGGCCAAGGAGGAGATGTTGTCCTGCAATTTCAAGCCTACTAACAACAAACGTTAAGCATAACCATATAACAAACCAACACAACAACAACAATAATTAAATCACAACAACTTCTACTACAACAACAACAACAAACAAAACACAAATGCAAATTGCAACCACTATGCCAACTATCCAGTATTTCAATGAACGGGAAGCAGCCTGACCCCAAAATGTGGTTCTCAACACTCGAAATTTTCAAAATCCTCTGTCAAACCAACCCCCCTTCTCCCCCCCTTTACCCTTACACTCTACTACTGGCGGTAGATAAATTGTCAGCTTTTTCACAACATACTTTTCTTCTTTTTTTTTTGTTGGTATTTTTGAGTAATATTCATTTATTAAATTCCCAAAATTTGTAGTCTCCGTAAAGCCCCGAAATACCCTAGCTGGCATAAGTGCAAATGAATTTAGATAAACATGCAACATTCAACACACAACAAAAACAAACAACATATCTGAAAACATGTTCTTGAATTTTGTTAATTAATTTGGGGTAAATATGCTGCACAAAAAATAAAAAAAAAAAAAAATTCCCCCTAATATCGAATTTCTCATTATTTGCATTATTTCAAAAGACATTTCGCACACTTTGCAACACTCGCAATTAAACTCTTGCACTTTTTTATATTCACACACACACACACACACCCATACACACACACACACACACACACACACCCACATACAACACAGAGTCAAGCTTTTAACAGCAGCAACACTAAAAGAAACAGAGAAAACAAAAGAGATACGCTATAAAAGTTAATTTTTAACAAACAAAAAATTGGCAAACAACAAATTGTAAAACGTTTATATATATATACGATATTGTTTATATATTATATAAGCGTTAAAGGTCGCGTTCTTTTTAATTTGTTTCGTTTTCGTTCGTTTTTTTTGTGCGAAGAATAAAAGACATTTATTTTATACATATATACATACATACATTATAATCTACATTACACATAACATAATACTAAACATATTTCTTACATAATATGAGATTCCATTGATTTTTTTTGGCTGTCTGCTGATGATTACATTTTACAACTATTTGATAATTACACACTGTATTTATTTATAACAAACAAAAAGAAGGCCACAAAATGTGTATTTAATTTGTATTAATTTATTGAAAATACTACCCGCACCAAAACCAATTTACGTATTGCTATATATTTGTTACTCTCATTAAACATTAAACAACCGTAATTGTTAATAAACCTTTTTTTTTTATTTGTCAACTTTAACGAATAACTTGAATAATGAATTAATGAAATAAATTCAACGAGAATTTAGTGACGCCATTTTCCAGTCGATCCTAATTTTCCACGTTTTTTTTTATTAATGCAACCTTTTTTTTTGTTTGTATTATTTGTAATTGTAATTTGTAACAAGCTTTTATTTTAAGCAACGACTTTTGGAGAAAACGATTTAAGTGCAGTGGGAGCTGAGATTGGAGATAATGTTTTTGCATTTCTTTTTTTAGCATATAGTTTATGTACTAATATTTATTTTACATTTAATTCTCAACTAACAAAGACAGAAAAGACACACACACACACACACACAGCCAGAAATGTACACTACTTGCAAGAAACGAAAGAGATAAAAAATTGATTTTAAGATACCACTAAAAAGAAATGATATATGTAGAAATATATAAAAAACTGTGGAGAAGAGAAAAGAAAAATGTTGTAGCTTAGCCTTAAAAACAAATGCATTAGTGTGTGTATTTTTGCATATCTACACACACGCATATGTATTGTGCTTCTCCTTAGATACTTAACCAATCCAAAAACAAAGAAACTTAACAAAAACAAAAACAAATGTTTAACAATTCTGTTATTGATTGCATTTCTCAAGAGCACTAAATGATAACCAGCAGAAAATGGGCAAAATAAATGAAAAAAAAAGAAGAAAAACAACAAAAAATCCTACTTACATTAAAAACTAACCATATTTTTTTGACCCAAAACCAATGTTAAAAACACAAAATAATTATAACAATAAAAATGCCGCTGGGCAGAGTGCTTCGATATTACGCAGTATAAACAAAAAAACAAAACAAACAAAAAATGTTAGGACTCGGACTTTAATAATGTATTATTAAATATAAATATTAATTTATATTGTAATAAAACTGAATATAAACAAAAGTTAATGTTTTCTCTTTAATGCACTGTAAAGCAGCAGTTGGGAAATTTGCTTAGTCCAATCAGATTATTATTCGAATAGAATTTCAAAATACCCGCGCCATGATAAGTGTTGCAAAATAATGAAATAGCTATCGCTGTCGATTGTTATCGCTGCTAATAGCTAACTCATGAATTTATTGCTGATTTAGGTTTATTGTTGCATTTATTATTCAGCAAACATGCAATTTCATTATGATTAATAGCAAATTGCATGTAATATTAATAATTTGGTGTTTGTTTAGTAGCTAGTATTTATGTGCAATGAATCTGGTATTTTGGCACTTTGCCGCATGCGGTCACACTGCCCGTTGATAGTCGCCAAATAACTTGCGTTGTGTTTTGGTCTCGTCTTTGCCGTCGTGTTGCGCGTTTCGTCGACTCTGCCGCGGTGTGTTTATTTTATGCGTTGCAAATAACAGAAAACAACACAAACAAAAAACAGTGTTTATAGCGACAAATATACATATAGATTTGTAAGCGCGGCGTTTTGTTTTTTTTTTATAGTTGTTTTTGTTAACTGTGATCAAAGAAAAGACAAAGTGAAAAAAAAAAACAAAAAAATTGTGTAAATCAAAATACAAAATAGAAGAGCGAACAGGGTGAAGAGGAGACGGGTGGGTGACAAGTGTGCAAAAATAGGGGTTGCAAAAATTAGCCAACACAGGTGCGACACTCAGAGAGCGAGAGAAAGCCAGTGTTGGGGAGTAATACAAATACTGCTTATTAGAAAACTCTGTTCGGGTTAGAAAAGTTAAATTAAATATAATATAAAAAAAAAACAAAAAAAAAAACAAAACAGACCCCTCCGCGCCACCCCGCGTGCCATGCGTGACCTCGGCAGCAAAATGGCCGAGCTTAAATTCGAAGCTCCACTGGCGAAATTTGAGGAGACGGACGAATGGGGCGGCTGCGATTTTATTTCCAATCAGAATGTGCTCAACGATCTCAATTTGAATTCCAATCGGAACCAGAAGCAGCAGCAGCAGCAGGACAAACTCCGACTGCTCGAGGATGCCGTACGGGATGCACATATAAGCAAAAATGGAGGAGCAACCGGAGGATCAGTAGCTGACGGATCTGCCGGGAATATTAGTCCCAACTGCAATACGCACAATTTAAATGAATTGGTCCTTGCCACAGATGTGGCAGCGGCAACCGGTCTCAATGTGGGCGACAAACGGGGCGGGGAGAATGTGGACAACTTTACAGAGACTTTTGGCGGCAGCTTGGAGGATCTGGTCAATACGTTCGATGAGAAGATCACCAAGTGTTTCGGCAACTACGAGGAGAACGTCGAGGAATTGGCACCCGTCCAGGTGCGCAGCCAGGAGGAGATCATGAATGAATGCCAGTGAGTAGATGTACCAAATATATAATAATCTATATCTATAATCTACATATGTATATACACATCCATATTTATGAAACAGTTTTATCTAACTGTTTGATTGACTGATTGATTGATTGATGAATGATTGACTGATTGACTGATTGATTAGTTGATAGAATGACTGTTGATAGTTGACTGACTGGTGACTGATTTATTGATTAACTTTGATTGACTGACTGACTGATGTATTAACTGACTGATTGACTGACTTATTGGTGACTGATTCCCTTTGTAATTAATGGATTAACTAACTGATTGGTGACTGACTGATTGATTGACTGAAATCCCGTTAAGCGGTTAAAAGCTTTTCCGATTCCGTAAGTTCAATTTCGATTCTCTGGACCGGTTTAAGGCGAGCTTTGCTTGGTAGAGAAAATCAAAGCCTTAAGCTCACTTGACTCATTTTTGATTCTCTGTAAGGGTTTTAGTCTATCTCAAAGCGTTTATTACTTGTTAATCCAAGCTTTAAACCGGTCCTGAAACGGTTTGTTTTTTAATAATATTTGAGCTGCTTTCAAAGTTTGAAATAATACAATTTTATTATCCTTTAAGCTCTGCTTGCAATTTAAAGCTCTTTTTAACTCTCTTTCACTTTCTCTCTCTCTCTCTCTCTCTCTCTTTCGTGTGTGGAACGGTTCATCTGTGAACCGGTTTAACGAAATCGCCCTCTTCTAGCAGACACATTAAGTTATATAAAATGCATTGCGCGATATTTTCCACATTTTCGCAGAACGCATGCGCCAGTTGCCCCCCCTCTGCCAACCCAACAGCCCCCCTCGCCTGCTGTTAGCCAACCCTGGCGCCATATAACGACGTAATCCTGCCGCTGGCGGTATGTTGGTTGGTGAGCGGGGTAGAGGGGGAGGCAGCATTGTTGGATCGATAAAAGACGACGGTTTATTTCTCTCCCCATAAATGTTGCTATCTAAAGTTTGCGTTGCCTGCATCCCAACAACAACAACAAGAACAGCAACAGCAATAACAACTAAATCAACCCTTGACCAGCGTCTAGCGGAAGTGCACCCTTCCAGCCCCCCATCCCCATACCCCAACCCCTTCAAAAATACAATCAATGTTAAACTGTAACCCACTTGTGTACGCAATACTTGGTCATGGAGAGGGGTCGTATGGTGCGGGGGAGGGGGGCAAGGAAGTCGCAATCAGCGTTGAGTGGCGTTTGTCAAGCAAAGCAATTGCAACAAAAAAAAAAATCCTCCAATTGGCTGCGTTTTGTGGTGCGTAAAAGCATAAATCATAACTGAGGAAAACAACAAGCAACCAACAACAAAAACAACAAAAACAACAACAACAGGCGGCGCTGACCGCTGATAAAAGAGGCACTCAAAAGTGCATTTGCCTGAAGATGAGAGCGCGAGAGCAAGACAGAGAGAGAGAAAGAACGTTACTTAACGAAGAAAAGAATAGCTAAATGCAAGATTTTCGATAAAAGCGTAGCAGCTTCTTATGTGCAATATTTACATAATATAAAATATGAAATATTAATATATAATTATAAAAATGAAAGATTGAAAAAACGCTTGTCTCTTACTTGAGAGCAATAAGGAGTTTATTGGTTTTTAATTAAAGTAACATTTTCAGCCAGTAAATTTGATACTCGCGTGCAGCTTAACGAACCTCTCACTCCTTCTCTCACTCCCCCTCGAACAGTACATATTCGAAATGCACATATTCATATTGTATTCGTATTCGTATTCGTTTTTATGCGCTGCATATTCATATTCGTAAATAATGAGGGCGAGTCTCAATATGAAAATGAATGTGAATATGAATATGATGATTTACTGACACGCCAAACAAAATGCAAATAGTTTGCCAATTAAGCAAATATTCGTCATGCTAAAAAAAAAATACCCTACATTCAGCACCCATATGGCAAGTTCCTTTTAAAAGAAATGCGCTTAATGGCTGTCTGCTTGTTGTTTTACTTGTACGCTTCCCACATCAGCTTAACATTGACGTTGAGAGCAAGAGAGGGAAAGGGAGAGAGAGAGAGAGCTTGCACTGTGAACTGCTTTCAGTGTCTCGCTCACACCGTTACGCACTGGCATCGCTGCTGCTGCCGCTGCTGCTTTTGATGCTGCCTGCCATCTAACTGTAATGTCAATGCTGCGTTTTTATTCTTTTGTTTCCATTGTTCTTGTTTACCTGCGCGTCAAATACGAGTGCGTCGCTTGTCAATATTTACGTTACCCATTAGCGCAGATTCCCTCTCGACACAGCCACACTCTCATTTTGAACGAAGGTCGGCCATTGTGTAGGTGTGAGTGTTGTCTGTATGGGAGAGTGTGTGTGTGTGTGTGTGTTTGTGTGTGCAGCAGCCGCATCAGAACGTGTGACATTTGACGAAGGTCTGCAGCGTCGAGTATTTGTTGCGTAGAAAACTTTCAGCTTCTTCTTTTTGGTTTTCTTTGCTACTCGACGAAGCAACAGCAGCAAGAACACGTTTTATCATAACAACAACAACAACAGCAACAGCAAATGCAAGCTTTTAGCGGCACTAGCCACAACAACAAAATCAGCACTCAGACTTACACTGAGCAAAATAAAATGTTAGCTGAAAAAAATAAAAGACTAGAAAACATGCTGTATATTTACAGGGTATGTGTTTAGCTGATACCTTTCAAAAGTACAGTTTTATATTTTTAATTAAACAAATTGACAGCTAGCCCTAACTGTCAATATTTATTAATTTTGTTTCTATTGATATACTATAAATTAACTGCAAATTTACACTCCACATTTTTTTTACTCCTCGTTCTTGATATACGATTTAATTACTTCGTTTAATAATAAATGTGATAAATACGATTTTTATGAGTTAAGCACTCTTCGAATTATATACATATTATTTAAAATCTATTATAAATTCTGGCACAAAACTTCAGAACGAAATTGATCATTTTTCTAGGCACGTATTGTAAATGAAAATGTATTATTATCGACCAAGTTTGAAATGCGAGAATCCACATACCAAATTTGCTGCGCCTAGCGCTTTTATAGACTCTCATTATTGCTGGCAGTTGTCATCGTTGTCGTTGTTGTTGTTGTTGTTGTTGCATGCGACGGCGACATAAAAACGACCGCATTTGTGTGCCACTTAAAGGCTGACCATATGTGCCAATGCATTAGGCTGTCCACAGTCCACAGTCCGCTGTCCGGAGTCCACTGTCCGCATTTGGTTAACAGCTGTGGGCCCGCTTTCCGGTTTGTCAGCCAGCCAGCGCAGAAACCATTTGCAGTTGTCCAAAGCGTGGGACACGCGATGATACACCCAGAAAAACAATTATAAAATATCGAGTGAGTTAATTTCGACAAATCAGAGTTATCAATTCGAAATTATTACTTAAGTTTTTCTAAAACTGCCGAAATGAAATCTAAACTTTGGTTAAATGTAAATATTAATTGCTTAAACTTTTCCAAATTTTAAATTATTATATTTTTGTGAGTTTTCGAAAAAAGCTTCTAAGAATTTGAAATAAGCGTTTCCACATTTCACAAATATGTTTCTAAAAATTGAGGGTTTCATTAAAAAGTGAAGATAAATATCGCTTATTTTGGAACAATCTTTTCTACTTTCAAGAAACAAATTTCTAAGAATTTGAAATAAGCGTTTTCATATTTCAAAAATATGTTTTTAAAAATCATTAAAAAGTGCACAAAAAATCGCTTATTTTTGGAACAATCTTTTCTACTTTCAAGAAGCTTATTTAGTAAATTTGGAAATTATTTGCAAAAAAAGAAAGGACTTTTGGCTTAGTTTTTTAAGTGGAAGGCATGTATTTTTCTTAGTGTAGCCACACCTCCCCTCGCTAGCCCGTCGCTGTCTGCCCCGTTGACATAACTGATTTGTGAGTTGTTCGCAACTTTTATTTTCTTTCATTGCATTTCTTTCAATTTCTTTGGTAATTGTCGCTGATGCAACTGAGAGCAGCCTTGCGCTGATTGAACTGGAAATGGATGTGGAACTGCAACTGGAACTGGCACTGGAACTGCGACTGGAACTGCGACTGGAACTAGCACTCTAACTAACTGTCGCTGACTGCGGCGACCTACTTTGCGCCAAAGTTCAATGTCCTGTCGCCAGATCCTGCCTGCAGTTGCACATTTGGACAGCAAAGCAATAACAACAAAAAAGTGTATATAAAATAAAACCCGTTTTAGCCAAATATTTTAGCCACATTTCATTTTGTACGGCAGAGTTTTAAGCCAGCTGCCTGACAAGCTTTAAATCACTTTTTTATTATGCTGTCAAATGTGTTTTTGAGGCTTTTAAATACGCTACTTAGCTAATCGGTCAGTTAACATTAAATCGAAATAAAATGTTGCCATGGAATTTGAAGCAAGTTGTGAAATTTGGCTTAAATGTAAATGAGCTAATCTATTTCTCAGTCAATTAATAGCAAAAACTTATTCATCGTCTCTTGGGCTCAATTAGTTTTGGTGACCCCACAAATCATAGGTCAAATGTCAGTGTTTCCTCGACAATTTGAATATATTTTCAATTTCTGAAAGTTGAATTTTGTTATTACAAAAAATTAAAAATTATTCATTGTCTATTCGACTATGTTTAATGGTTACAAATAACAAGAAAAAACTTGTTTAAATATTTTAAATTAAAATTCTGAAATTTCTTTGCTGTTTCTGTGAAATCTTTCATACGTTTCCGAGCACTTCGAACCTAATGCCGTTATTAAATATATATGTTTGTAAATGTTTTATAAATAACTTATTTGTTGCCTTTTTTTCATGGCCATAATAATTGCTTGCGAGAACGTCCTTTGAGCGCAATTTCCAGTCGCATTCTCAACTAGTTGATAACTTGAAATCTATAGCTCTAATTTTAGACAAGTTAAGAGCCCCATTGTTAAGGTCCACTTGCCCTCGAGGCTTGAGATCGAGTTACGATTGTAATGGGTTTAATCAATTATGAAAGGCGCCTGCTTCCAACTATAAATAATCCATTGAGTGCTCGTATTACAGAGTGGGAGTGGAGTGGGGGGTGGTAGGGGTTGGGAAGGGGGTTGGGCTTGTGTTTTAACAGGATGTTGCTGCTGCTGATGTATCCTTGAAAACAATGCACATATCCTGGCCTGGCGATGCGACAATAATCAAATTGTATAAATATAGACGGGGGTAGTTTCGTAAAAGCTAACCATCCCCCCACCCTCCCCCTGCGTACCCACGCCCCTGCTTATTGAGGGTCGTATGAGTCATGCCAGCAGGCACAACATGTCGTATGCGTGTTACGAAAGCAACAGAGAGACATAGAGTGGGGGGGAGCGACAAAGAGAATGGGTGCGAGTGAGACAGCATGAATGCAGGAGTTGATAGGCCTGTTTGCTTTTAGACCCTCAGTTTAGGGTAGTGCTTGTTGTTGTTATTGGGGGTTGCTTGAAAGTCATTTCCTGCCCAAGCGCAAAATTGCCAAAGGGACATTAACCTTTTGCATGGTGCACAACTGAAGCTAATTGTCCCGTTACAAGCCAACAAACCAACGACCCAACGACCCAATCGGTTTTGCATACATACATATATAAAACTACTGAGTATACACAAATTATAATTGTTTAAAAAACTGGAATTTAAGATTTTTATTTTTGAGAATATATTTTATTATTTGCTGTCTTTAATTTTTAAATTTCATATACAAATTGATTTTACTTTAACTGTTGTCTCTTAAATTTTTAACATAAAATTCCCATTTAACTTAAAATATAGTATTTTAAATGCTAAGAGAATTAAAAATAAAAAAAAAAAAATAATTTAGAAAATAGAATTTTATTTTTGGCATGTTTTTAAAGTGACTAGAATTTAATATTATTATTAACATGCAATATTTTATTATGTGCTCTTTTCAAAAAATATTCAATTTAATTGCTTTATATAATTAATAATATTTTAAAAGATAGATAGATAAATAAAAACTAAAATAAAAATATATTTTGGTTAAATGTTTTTTTTAGTAATGAGAATTATTTGCATATCGAGTCATAACAAAAAGCTACTATTATATATGTATGTATGTTTTCAGATACAAATGTAGCTACAGATACAGATTAAGCTTAAGATACAGCTATAGATACATCTATAGATACAAATACAGATACAGATACAAATGACTAATCAAGAGAGGTTCGCACGCCCAAAAAAAATAAAAAACAAAAACAGCAAAGCGACGCTTGCCGCCGGCTATTACATCATCGACAGCAATAACAATAACAGAGAGACAGAGACGGAGACAGAGAGAGAGAGAGAGAGAGAGGGAAACTTGTCAAGGACAACGCCAGGCCGGCGGCAACAAAAATATAAAAATGTTTGTCTTGAATGTTGGCATCAAATATAAATTGTGCGAATTGAATTGGGGTTTGAGTTTGAAATTTAGCGGCACACCCTTTACCCCACTTGTACAGCTACCCCTGCCCCAGCCATACGCCCCGTTGCCTTAGGTAGTCCTTGAGAAAAAGGCAATCGACATTTGGGACAAGAGCTGCTATTCAATTATTAATAATCGCTGAGGATTCATTTACTTAATTGCTTAATATTTAAAAAATAAAACTCACATGAAATTAAATAAAATAAACAAAATGGTTTTTTAAAGAGTGCAAATAAAGTGAGCATGGTGAACATGTAGTATAAATTGAAGGTGAGTAACGGTACACCCCGCACTCAACCGATCTTAAAAATTTTAGTGTCCAAATTACGTGCTAATTACGTGCTAATTATGGCCAACTTTAAAAAATTTCGTGCTCGCACGAAAATCCTTTTTTTTTAAGATCAAAGTGCGGGGTGTACCGTGACGCGCATCTCCCACCCCGCATTTCAGAAAACCGACTTAGAAAAATGTTACAAATTTCAAACATAGCTCTGAATTAAGTGCTAATTACGTGCTCGCAGATGCAAAAAAAATTAAGTTTCTACTCCTTTTTTAAGATGCCTAATCTAAAATTAAGCATATTTCTATAGTAGCTCCTTACAGCGAGAAAATCCAAACTCATCCGATCTTAAAAATTTATATGTCAAAATAACGTGCTAATTACGTGCTAATTATGGCCAACTTTCAAAAATTTCGTGCTCGCACGAAAGTCCTGTTTTTTTAAAAACATTAAAGTGCGGGGTGTACCGTGACGCTCATCTCCCACCCCGCATTTCAGAAAACCGACTTAGAAAAATGTTACAAATTTCAAACATAGCTCTGAATTAAGTGCTAATTACGTGCTCGCAGATGCAAAAAAAATTAAGTTTCTACTCCTTTTTTAAGATGCCTAATCTAAAATTAAGCATATTTCTATAGTAGCTCCTTACAGCGAGAAAATCCAAACTCATCCGATCTTAAAAATTTATATGTCAAAATAACGTGCTAATTACGTGCTAATTATGGCCAACTTTCAAAAATTTCGTGCTCGCACGAAAGTCCTGTTTTTTTAAAAACATTAAAGTGCGGGGTGTACCGTGACGCTCATCTCCCACCCCGCATTTCAGAAAACCGACTTAGAAAAATGTTACAAATTTCAAACATAGCTCTGAATTAAGTGCTAATTACGTGCTCGCAGATGCAAAAAAAATTAAGTTTCTACTCCTTGGGAGATATAGCTAATATCCATGATACTTCCCGCATTAAACGATACTTTTGCGCTGATCACGCCTCTAGGAGCTAGCACGAAAATCGAAAATCGACTTAAATGCTAGTACGTAATTAGCATGTATAAATAAAACTCAAATCTCCCAAATATATTATTATTTTGGGAGATATAGCCATAGTCATGATACACCCCGCGCTAAACGATAGTTTTGCGCTGACCATGCCTTCAGAAGCTAGCACGAGGCGTTTTCTTCGAGATTTTTGTATATGTACATGCATGCATGTATGTGTGCGGCAAAAGGTCTATGAGTGTATGCAGGCAGCAGCAAAGACAGCGACCCAAACTAGGTTTTTACAATTTTAACTCGCTGTGCTTCTCTTCGAAATGAAGCGTATTACGGCATAATCAATATGTTGCAACACTAACTAGCAATTAACATTAAAAATCGAAATAGTCATAATTAAAATATATATTGTTTTAATACATTTTATGTTATGAAATAACTATCCCAATTAACAAACATATATTCCGTATAAAGTAATAATTTTATTTATTTATTTAATGTCTACCAGAGGCAGTCATATGACTGAGGTTTAATTTAACTAACCATTAGGCAATTAAAAGAAAAAATATATAAGCTACATATTTTTGGTGAGGGTATCTATACGGTGCCAGTTAATAATATTGTGCTCTCGCAATGAACATGCACGCACACCACGATTGAGTGACCATAGGATATGCAAAGACAGGTATTGTTACTCGGCTAAAGCGAAACCGATAATGTGACGTCACATTATCGTTCTGTGTACTTTGCATTGGCATTTGGCGCGCATTCGTTTATTTTGTGTCAAATTACTTTATATAAGAATACTTAACAATACAAAAGTAATCATTATCGTATGTATGACATATCCAGTCAACTAAATACAATTATAAATTAACTTAACATTGAATATTTCTCATGCTTTACAGCAAAATTTAATAATGTGACGTCACAGTGCCCCGAATCCGGTTAGTTCCGGGTTCTGTGCATAACCTATGACCTCTCAATCGTGGTGTGCATGTTCATTCCGAGAGCACACATTTATATAAGTAATTGATAAACCGGGTTCGGGGCACTGTGACGTCACATTATTAAATTTTGCTGTAAAGCATGAGAAATATTCAATGTTAAGTTAATTTATAATTGTATTTAGTTGACTGGATATGTCATACATACGATAATGATTACTTTTGTATTGTTAAGTATTCTTATATAAAGTAATTTGACACAAAATAAACGAATGCGCGCCAAATGCCAATGCAAAGTACACAGAACGATAATGTGACGTCACATTATCGGTTTCGCTTTAGCCGAGTAACAATACCTGTCTTTGCATATCCTATGGTCACTCAATCGTGGTGTGCGTGCATGTTCATTGCGAGAGCACAATATTATTAACTGGCACCGTATAGATACCCTCACCAAAAATATGTAGCTTATATATTTTTTATAATTTTACTTTTAATTGCCTAATGGTTAGTTAAATTAAACCTCAGTCATATGACTGCCTCTGGTAGACATTAAATAAATAAATAAAATTATTACTTTATACGGAATGATATGTTTGTTAATTGGGATAGTTATTTCATAACATAAAATGTATTAAAACAATATATATTTTAATTATGACTATTTCGATTTTTAATGTTAATTGCTAGTTAGTGTTGCAAACATATTGATTATGCCGTAATACGCTTCATTTCGAAGAGAAGCACAGCGAGTTAAAATTGTAAAAACCTAGTTTGGGTCGCTGTCTTTGCTGCTGCCTGCATACACTCATAGACCTTTTGCCGCACACATACATGCATGCATGTACATATACAAAAATCTCGAAGAAAACGCCTCGTGCTAGCTTCTGAAGGCATGGTCAGCGCAAAACTATCGTTTAGCGCGAGGTGATCATGACTATGGCTATATCTCCCAAAATAATAATATATTTGGGAGATTTGAGTTTTATTTATACATGCTAATTACGTACTAGCATTTAAGTCGATTTTCGATTTTCGTGCTAGCTCCTAGAGGCGTGATCAGCGCAAAAGTATCGTTTAATGCGGGAAGTATCATGGATATTAGCTATATCTCCCAAGGAGTAGAAACTTAATTTTTTTTGCATCTGCGAGCACGTATTAGCACTTAATTCAGAGCTATGTTTGAAATTTGTAACATTTTTCTAAGTCGGTTTTCTGAAATGCGGGGTGGGAGATGAGCGTCACGGTACACCCCGCACTTTAATGTTTTTAAAAAAAACAGGACTTTCGTGCGAGCACGAAATTTTTGAAAGTTGGCCATAATTAGCACGTAATTAGCACGTTATTTTGACATATAAATTTTTAAGATCGGATGAGTTTGGATTTTCTCGCTGTAAGGAGCTACTATAGAAATATGCTTAATTTTAGATTAGGCATCTTAAAAAAAGGAGTAGAAACTTAATTTTTTTGCATCTGCGAGCACGTAATTAGCACTTAATTCAGAGCTATGTTTGAAATTTGTAACATTTTTCTAAGTCGGTTTTCTGAAATGCGGGGTGGGAGATGAGCGTCACGGTACACCCCGCACTTTAATGTTTTTAAAAAAAACAGGACTTTCGTGCGAGCACGAAATTTTTGAAAGTTGGCCATAATTAGCACGTAATTAGCACGTTATTTTGACATATAAATTTTTAAGATCGGATGAGTTTGGATTTTCTCGCTGTAAGGAGCTACTATAGAAATATGCTTAATTTTAGATTAGGCATCTTAAAAAAGGAGTAGAAACTTAATTTTTTTTGCATCTGCGAGCACGTAATTAGCACTTAATTCAGAGCTATGTTTGAAATTTGTAACATTTTTCTAAGTCGGTTTTCTGAAATGCGGGGTGGGAGATGCGCGTCACGGTACACCCCGCACTTTGATCTTAAAAAAAAAGGATTTTCGTGCGAGCACGAAATTTTTTAAAGTTGGCCATAATTAGCACGTAATTAGCACGTAATTTGGACACTAAAATTTTTAAGATCGGTTGAGTGCGGGGTGTACCGTTACTCACCTATAAATTGAGTAAAACAAATTAAAAGGAGTGTTTAGAATTTATTTATTTATATTTTTATATAAAATATAAAATATCTTTAGTAAGAAATTCATCAGTAGTTCGATTTTGATTTAACTACATATAAACAAATGAATTTCGTCGAGTTATTTGTAGGTATAAAAAGAAAGTATGATAATAAAATATAATATAATAATATAATATATAAAAGTAGCAAGTTTTCTTAGCATACAGAATACTAGTAAATAAGTAATATTAATAAATATACTTAATTAAGTAAAAAATAAGTATCCCCTTTGTTAGGGTATTTTTTTTTTTAAACTGTTAATGAGTAATTTCTTGAAATGCTGTCAACTTCAGCGATCGATTGAATTGAATCTGAAGTGGGAGCATTTTGAGGGTCACTTGGCTGACTGTGTTGATTGATTAGCCATAGACATAATGATCATTAGCGCTTAGGAGAGAGAGAGAGAGACTATTTTCGATTTTGGCCAACATTTGCCGTTTTGGCCGTTTTTGTATTTTATGGGCCACATAACTGCCAACAAGAGATATTCGTTTTGGCCGCCTTAAACGTTGGTAACGCAAATGCTGCGAATGGAAGCCATAGCACCGTTGCGCCCCTCTTCTCCCCCTCCCCGCTGCCCTCTGCTACCGCTAATGGCCTATTTATAAATAAAAAGAGAGAGAAAATATGTAAAATTAACTATAAAATAAACCACCGACGACAACAAAATGAAGCCACACTTTGAGCATATTATAATAATAACAAAATTGGCCCAGCCAACAGTGGCCGACTAGCAGATACCCTGCTTTCAATTGATTTAGATTGATTGCTAAATAAAAAATAAATAAATTAATATTTATCTATAATTTGTGATCTAGCTAAGTTATTGACAAAATTATATAAATTTGTTGTGCTACAAGTATAATTCTATTTACATTCCAAATTTCAGCTCTTCAGCTTTTCTAGTCTCTGAGATCGGCACCTTTTTAATTAGTACAGGGTATCAAAAAAAAAAAAATAATAATATTATAATCAGCCTTGGAGTTTGGAGCCCCTTGGCTTGATTCTAATTATCAGGCAGGAGAGGAACAGCCGCAGAACGAACCAGATACGATTGTCAACGCTTGTGTCCCCATTTTGTGTATCTGTATCTGTAGCTGTATCTGTATCTGTATCTGTAGCTGTAGCTGTATCTGCATTGTGCACGCTTGGGAAATTTGTGTGGTGCCAACGCAAAGTGTGAACAACTAAATTTAGAATATGTTTTGAAGTGTTTGCAGCATTTTCGTGTTTAGTTTCAGTTTCGGTTTTCGTTTTCAGTTTTCAGTTTCTGTTTCCATTCCCATTCCCATTTCCATTTCCATTCACCACTCCCCTCATTTGCAGCCTCATATTTATATATGCACATACATATTTACCTACTTATTTATAATTTATGCTTAGCCACAGCCATAATCATCTCTTGGGCCCAGCGAAAGCTTTCACACACTTGCACACTGCACAGTGAATGAAAAACAAAATCAACAAAGAAAAAAAAAAAGAAAAATAAAGAAAGAAACGCAGCTTCTCTTAACGCAATATACTCTGCCAACAGCGACGGCTGTGCCGGGCATTTCAGCTATGTCATTTATTATGACACCAACAAGCGATTAAAAAGCAAATATCAAGAATTATAAAAAAAAAAAAAAATAATTTTTTTGTGTTGATATTTTATAAAAAAAGGTCGAAAAAATCGAATTTGCAAAAATGCAAAAACTTGAAGTTCAGGGTTATTTTATAGGAGAAATCTGGACCAAAATGGCCTTGAACTCCAAAATCGGTTCAGTTTTGTCAAAGATATGGTAGTTTGAAATCTTGCTAGGGCATTTCTAAGGATTTAATACCTTAACAAGCTAATTTTTTTGTCATTTTTGGCTTAACTTTTGATTGAGAAATTAACCATCTCAGAATCACTTTTTCAATCGTTTTTTATGCTGATTATGACACCTACAATTGATTTAAAATAAAATTTCTAGTTTCTAAAATTTGAAGAAAAAAAACTAGAAAGTAAATTAGTAAAAATCATCATAAAGCTATTGCAGGTATAAAATTGAATAACCCCTTATTAATTAAAAAGCTTTGTCATCCTAAAAGTTCATAAGAAACATTTGCGAAACAAAATAAACCTGACAAACAAAGTCCATGAGGGAGTACATGAAAAAAGTTCGAAAAAATTGAGTTTTCAAAAATGCAAAAACTTTAAATTTAGATTAAATGTAGTGGACAAATCTAGACCAAAATGGACTGGAACTCCAAAATCGATACAGTTTTCTCAAAGATATGAGAGTTTGAAGTCTGGGAAGGGGTATTTCTAGGGATTTGTTCACTTTTTAAACTCTTGACAATTACCATGTTTTAAAAGTACATTTGACATATGATATTCGCTCATTTAGTTTTCATTGAAATGCACTCAAAAGGGCATACAAAATTCATGATGCTCTTCCTCTTCCATGTGCATCCATCTGCTTTTTGACCATCGCCGAAAATGAAATATGTGAATGTAGCTCTGCGCTTGAGTGAAAATACGTGTGAACGAACGAACCGCAGCGAACGAGCGAATAGCAGCCAATCCCCATCCCCATCCCCGACCCCAATCCCCGGCCCCAATCCCAATCCCATTGCCCAAGCTGAAACCGCAACATCCATAGCTAAAACGTTGCATAAAGTGTTTGGATTTTGTAAATTATAGTTGGGCGTATAAATGAAGACATTTACAATATTTGTAAAATAATTAATGATGTGAGCTAATTTAACAACAAAAAAATAGATAACCCTAATACTTAAGTAGTGTTTAATGAAACTACAGCTTTTGTTGTAGGAGCTTAAATGTTTATTAGCCGCTTATCAATGAATATGTTGATTACTACTAAATGATTTTCTTCTGCCTTTTCATACTGATAACATTTGCATATATGTATATTTAATAAAATTAGCTGCACACTCAAATTTGAGGCGTATTCAAATGTTTTCTCATTCCGAAACGTTTACGAATGGCGTGCACAAAACAAAATTGACAACTCAAACGCTCTGCAGCGAAACTTAGAAAGATAAGCTTTCAAGCAAGTAATTTTGTTGTCAGTGCATTTGCGCTGCATTGTTTCCAAGATGTATCTTTTCCCAAAAAAAAAAAAAGTATCTAGTATCTTTTGCAAGTAAATGTATCTGTATCTGCATTTGTAGTTGTATGCGTGCCAGCGCATTAGAAAGTTGTGCATTGTTTGCGAGTGACAGGAAGAAAGTAAAATTGAAATACAAATAAATTAAATAAAATGCTGAAAATAAAGTATTACAATAGAAAAACGTAAGCACAATTAAATAAATAAAAAAATACAATTAAATACATACACGACAAATGTTGCGTGGGCGAAACGAAGTGAAGTCAACTGAATGAAATTCCACTCATTCGCGTTGGCGTCTGAATATTCATCATCATCATCATCATAATCGGAATATTCATCATGATGATCATGCTAATAATGATGATAATGATCAACTGAATGTGGATGTGGTCATGTGGCGCTGTCGACTCGACTGATTCATCAGTTGGACACAAATTGATTGCGTTATCTAAGTATCACAATTAAAATTCATTAAAATATATACGCATTAATTTTCATATGAGAATATGGCAAACAATGGGACGGAGGGTCTGGAGGGGCATGAGCTCATTTCGTGGGCGTTGCTCGACAGACAATTTTCGCCGCTGAAATTGAGCCGCTAATTGTCGCTGCACTCGGAGAAAAAAAAATTTCAAGAATTTCATACTTCAAAATCCAAGTTCAAAATTGTAATTTGAAACCCAAAACTTTTCTCATTTTAAGTCTGTTGCGCTTGAAAAACGTGCCCAAATAAGATCTTGGTTACTTGGATTAAAATATCCAGAGCATACTTTGCTTGCTTTAATTAAGATATTAAGTGCTTACTTTAAGCACTCAAATCGCTTCAATCAAAATTGACAACAGCTTAAAATAAAACTCAATAAACTAGCATCAATAATTTTCATTCTTAAATTAAGAACTAGAAAGTTTTGCACTTATTTTAAGCACAAAAATACTTGCTATAAATATTTTAAGCATGATTCAAGAATTTTGAAGCTTACTTGTGTAACATTAGGGATATATTTTAACACATGTCAAAGAATTGTATGCAATATTTTAAGATTGAATTCTATACCGGCTGTACTTGAATTAAGAACAGGGCTTTTTTCTCCAAGTGTTCACACAAGTTGCAAACATATGCCACTTGCATATCAACAACAGCAACAGCTAACGTCAAATCGGCCAGGGTTAGACCCCAAAACGGCAGCAGATAACGCTGCTCGTCCCGCATGTCGAAAGAGTTCAGGGTTCATTCGGAATGTGCTGTTGTTGTTGTTGCTGTTGTTGTTGCTGTTGTTATTGTTGCGTTGATTTAACGATCGTGATAAGTGCCATATAGATGATGATGTACGTCCATTCGAATTATGCGATGCTCCAAAAATGTCTTAATTACCACCGGCGATGATGGAAATTTCTATTTGAAAAGTGTGCCGAGCAAATGTTTATGATAGGGCAAAACTTAGTGGGCGTAAACGGCAGCAATCTTCGGGCTCTTTGGGAAGCAACCTATTTTTGTATGCAAATTATAACTTGCTGTTGATATCTTGTTACTTAAGAACCTGGGGAAACTAGAGTAACTCTAAACGATTTTGAGCAGCTGGAAACTATTGAACCTGGGGGAAACACTTTAATACATTTGTTGTCAAAAGTGACTTAAATTCTGGCTTGTAAAGTGCCCAAACACTCTAAAGTGCCTTTCAAATGACCTTGGAATTACCCTGCCAGATTTCAAACTTCCATAACATTGCCAAAACTGCACCGATTTTTGAGTTCGACGACATTTTGATCATGTTTTGTTCTCTAAATAAATAGACATTCAAAATTTTTGGAATTTCGTGAATTACATTTTTTCGACCTTTTTGACTAAAAATATTATGTTGTCTTACCATGCCTTAATTATTTTTGCAAAATTTTTTCTTTTAAAAACCGTGTTTTTATTCGGCTCTAAATATTATTTTTATTTGAATTCAAAAAAATCAACACACATCAGAGTATTAATCTCGGATATACGAGATGATGGATAGTTTTATTCTATGAAAATTTGTATTGTATTTTCCCATCAAAAGTTTTGATTTTGTGTTTTTCTGTTTTGAGCGCAGCGGAAATGTTTAACTCACAGAATGGAGGGGGGTGGGGAGTGGGAATGGGGGGGGGGGTCCACATATCGTGTGATTCGTTTTTGTGTCTTTATCAAGTGTGCAATATATATATTTTAAAGGAATAACCACGCATGCTGAATACACTACACTTTGAAGAAACCTATATGTATATATATATATATATATATAATATGTATATTAACTTTTAGATTGTATTGACAAGTTCGTTTCAAGGTTATTACTAATGAGATTTAAGACAGAACCTAAGAACGTGCTAATCAACTTAGAAGCCAATTACTACAGTGGGCTCCAAGTGCATGCGAACGCTGATCGACGCTCCAAATATTTAGCCCCCACAAAAAAAAAAAATATATATATATATGTAGATATATATATACGATATATTCTGCTGCTGTAAGACCTACATATAAATTATATGGCGGCCTCGACACATACCAGAAAAGAGCCCCAACATTTACGTATATAAATAAATACATATGTACAATATGTGTAGGTGTGTGTGTGTGTGTCTATACACATATTTATACATACATTAATTTACCTGACGCATTTTCCCGAGTGTCGCAAACGATTTGCTCGCTTCGCTTGTTTCGCACATTTTTCATCTTTGGCCTTTGCTAGTTTGCTGCTTTTTCTGTGTGTTTCTCATGATACCCTGTAAACTGTACTGTAAAGAGTTGCACGTTCGTGAGAACAAACTAAATAGTTTGTAAATTTGTTTCATTTCAAATTACTTTGCATAATTGCATGCAATTTTCACCTATTGAGAAAATATGTTTAATAAAGTTTTTATTTTTAATATGTCAAAGTTTTTTAAAAATTTAGTTAGTTAAGTTTTATAGTAAAAAATGCATTTTCTTTCATATAATTTATATTGAAACATAAAACATTACAGGGTATTTCATAGTCCGAATAGCATCTTTGTTGTTGTCTTTTCCAAAGTTTAAATTTATTTATTTTGCTATTTGTATACTCTACGCTCAGGGCATTTAAAATTGCCTTTGAAATGTGTCACTGCATATTTTGAAAATATTGAACAAACAATTCTTAGTTGTGAATGAATTTTGTTGATATTTTGAGCTGAAATCGATGACGATATCAATACGGCAATCGCTCAATATCGATCAGAACTCTGTTATATAGCAAATATATTTGATTCGATTATTTAAGTATTTTCTTTAACAAGAGTATTTCATATTTGCAGCAATACAAATTTTGCTATTATTGCTGCTGCAATTCCGAGAGGCAGAAATATATTTTTGCGTGATTTGTATTTACACATGGCAAATGGCGAAAAATACTAAAATTAAAATAAGCAAAATAAAAACACAACCGACACAAGAACATTATTCATTTCCAGCGAAACGAAACAGCAGTCAAACAAGACAACAACAACAACATCGAGAACAACAACGATTAAAGAAAAATTAAATGAAACACAAGGAAATGCCACAAATTCTTTACACGAACGTCATAATTGAATGAATTTCTTGAAATGTGCCTGCCACAAGCTGGGGCAGCAGCAGAGGTTGGCAAGCAGTAGACTAGTTAACAGCTGCTTGGTTGCATGTGCATACACAAATTCCCAGACTTGAAAGAGTCGAATTTTCCCTTTTTGCAACTTAGCTCATATAAAATAGTCTCATAATAGTTTGCTCGTTACAAGCTATTCGGTTTTAACTACTCGTCATAAATGGCTCGTTAAAGACTTCATCTTACAACTTGCAATAAATATAAAATATGAATTACTTGCACTTGAGCGATGGCAATTTCCCCTGTTTAAGAAAAGTTCATATAAAACACACTCGTTAAAAATTGTTCGTTTATAAAAAACAGTTCGTTTTTAGCTAGTCGTAACAATTGTCTCGATTCTAACAATTCATTAAGAACAACTCGTTATAAGAAATACCCATTTTTAACTACTCGTTACAAACTAATCATTAAGAACAACTCGTTATAAGAAATACCCATTTTTAACTACTCGTTACAAACTAATCGTTATCAACTACTCGTTACACAACTACTCGTTACAAACTACTCTTTAAAAACTAATCGTTATCAACTACTCGTTACAAACTACTGCTTACAAACTACTCGTTATCAACTACTCGTTATAATCTTCTGTTTATAAATAACTACTCGTTACAATCTACTGTTTACAAGTTACGCGTTACAAACTACTCGTTACCAACTACTCCTTACAAACTACTAGTTATCAACTACTCGTTACAAACTAATGCTTACCAACTACTCGTTACAAACTACTTGTTATCAGCTACTCGCTTCAAACGAGTTACTTTAGTACTAATAATAAACAACTCGCTAATATATGAATTAATCATTAAGTATACGTCCCAAACTGTTCGTTATGATCTCCACTTTATGAAGTACACATTGTGAACTGCTCGTTGCAAGCCACTAGCTGCAATTTAAGCGATATTCAGAGCGCAGCAAGCTATTGCAGAAGAACTCTTACAACTACAACTATCAGAGAGAAGAAGAACAACAACAGCAACAACCTCATCATTATCATTGAAGGCAGTTGAGATTGTGCTGCAAAATCGCTCAAGTGCAAAGTGCTCATCAGCTAATCATCAGCAGCATCATCAGCAGCATCATCATCAGCATCATCGTCAACAAAAACAAAAACAAAAAACTACACCATACAATTGCTCAAATGTAGAGCATGCATAATTATAGGAAGACAACTACAACAACAACAACAGCAACAATTGCAGCGTAACATAAAACCGAAAACACAAGAAAACAAGAAAAACATTTTCAAACGCTGGCAATTAAATGATTGGCATTGATCGTGAAATTTGATAGCAATTGTGCCACACAGACAATTTACATACTGTCCGCGAGACAAACTGTCTGACAGGCTGCTGACAAAAATGAAAGCAAACTCTGGCAAACTCTGGGCAAAATGCCAATTGCAACTTGAGACACTCGTCCCACTGTTTTCCCATACCCTGTAGTTGTTCATAAGGGTATTCGAGACTTTGCTAAAACTGTTTAGCAGATATATAAATAAATATTTACAGTCGAGATTTTTTAAAGAGAATACTAAGGATAAAGGACTTAAAGTTGCAGAATAATATTGAATTGTACTTTTGTCTGTCCTTTTGTATGCCTGTCTGCATGTCTATATTATCTTTTCCGCGATGATATCAGAGCTAAAGCCATCAAAACATACGAAAATTATGTTAACATTCACTTACATTTTGCTAACAGCCCCGCTGTGTATTAATTTAAAAATAACGAATATTAAGTGGTGCCCTTCTACTCGATTCTCAAGAATTCAAGTGGGGCCTGCATTTCCTAAGGGCTTTAGTGATCTGTGTATGTGATATTCCTCTTATTCCTCTCTCTCTCTCTCTCTCTCTCTCTTACTCCTCTCTCTCTTTCTCTCTCTTACTCCTCTCTCTCTCTCTTACTCCTCTCTCTCTCTTACTCCTCTCTCTCTCTCTCTTACTCCTCTCTCTCTCTCTTACTCCTCTCTCTCCTACTCCGCTCTCTCTCTCTCTTACTCTCTCGCTCTTACTTTCTCTCTATCACTTACTTTCTCTCTATCTCTTACACCTCTCTCTCTTACTCCTTTCTCTCTCTTACTCCTCTCTCACTTTTCTCTCTCTCTCACATTTTTCTCTCTCTCACTTGTCTCTCTCTCTCTCTCAATTTTCTTTCTGTCTCACTTCTCGCTCTTCTATCACTTACCTCTTTCTCTATCTCTCTTACTTATCTCTCTCTCACTTCTCTCTCTCTCTCTCTCTCTCTTGCCTATCTCGCTCTCTCTCTCACTTATCTCTCTCTCTATTACTTATCTCGTTCTCTCTCTCTCTCTCTTACTTATCTCGCTCCCTATCACTTACTTATCTCTCTCTCACTTCTTTCTCTCTCACTCTTACTTATCTCGCTCTCTCTCTCACTTACTTATCTTGCTCTCTCTCTCTCTCTCTCTCTCTCTCTCTCTCTCTCTCTCTCTCTCTCTGCCCAACTCTCACACCTCTCCATCTCTCTCTCGATGGTTCCATTCCCATTTGATTTATATACTTCTCCCACTTCCACTCTTTCTGCAATCTGCCATCTAAATTGCATCTCATTTGCATGGCTCGTGCTGTTTTATGGTAACTTATGTTTATTGAGGCATTTTATCAGCCAAATAGCAGACACAATTTTGAGAATTGGCCAACAATTGATCACCCTGTGCCACACGCTGAACCACCCTGAACCGCCCTTTAATCTTTGCCAGCTGCTAACTTAGCCTCCTTGTAAGTAGTCGGCAAGCCACTTTGCAGTTTATTGTGCTAGATTTTCTGTTCTTTTATATTGCTTTTCTTTTTGTTGCAACGCGACAGTAACGAGTGCCACCCGCTGTTGTTGTTGCACTTGTTTGTTGTCGTTGCAGTGGGTGGAATAGGAAACATTTGGCTGCATAGCCAAGAAATTCTTCAACTCTTTTTACTCTTTGCCATTAAAATGTCGCGTGTGCAAAATTTATGGTATCGCTGAACCATTGAAATCAAAACTCAACTGTCAACTAATTTTTTTAATTATTGAAACTTTTTTATATTGGGTTATGAGACAAAACAAACTGCTGTTGTTTAGCAGTCAATTATCTGAGTACTTTTAAAAAACTTCTTCCTATTTATATTCATTTTGCATAAGAATATAAATTGTTAGTAGTATAATAATTGACTTAAAATTAATTATATATAATTTAATTACCAAATGAAACTTATTTGTAATCGTAACTAACCAAAACATTTGCTCGTTTGCCCGTTATTTGCAGAATGTGGTGGACCATAACCGGTAACTTTGGCAACATACTGCCCATAGACTGGTCCAAGTCGTATACGCGCCAGATGCACATGCCGACCCTCAATCTGGGCCAGAGCCGTACAAAGCAGCAGCAGCAGCAGCGCAACCAACAACAGCAGCAGCAGCAGCAACAGCAACAGCAGCAACATAATCAACAACAACAACAACAAATTGCACAAACGCCTGTGGATGAGTTTAATGATTTGGCCAGCGAGGATGAGGCGGTGGCCAATGATTTGGATATGCATGCATTGATATTGAACGGCCTGAACGGGGATGTGGATGAGCCGATCAAATCTGTGGAGGAGGTGATCAAGGAGATCGACGACATTATGGATGAGGCCGACAGTCCGTTGGATGAGCCCGAGCACTGCGATTCCGAGGTGATTGAAAAGGCGCGCGAGGTGCTCGGTGCGCCCCTCTATGCGGAGAGTAAGTAAACCCATCGAAACTCTTAAGAATCCAGTCTCACATATCTCTCTCTCTCTTTCTCTGTCTCTTTTAGAGTTGCAATATCTGAGCAGCTCGCAGCTGAACGAGCTGTATATGGAAATGGAGATGCTCATCCAGGAGCTGAGCGAGACACTGATCAATGAGCTGGCGCTGCGCGATGAGCTCGAGTATGAGAAGGAGCTAAAGAACTCATTTATATCCCTGCTGCTGGCAGTGCAGAACAAGCGTCGACAATATCACGTCGAGAAGAAGCGCGGCAAGTTTCAAGGTGCGTACCACATATACAATATAATATATATATATATATAATCTGGCTATTGTTGCTTGCAGGTCCGGAGCCCAAATATTTGACCACTGTCATACCGTATCATCTGGAGAATGGCACGCCCAATAACCAATCGCTGCAGGTGTTGATTAAAAGTAAGTTTCAGCGGCAGCATAATCAACTGTAATAGGATTCCGTATTCAACTAGTACTTTCATCTATTGAAGCTGTTCAAAAGTTAGAATAGTTCAGAAATAAGAGTAGCAATTTTGTAATGCCCAATTGTATTTGTGAGTATACTACAATAATTATGCTCAGTGTATTGAAATCATCAAATTCAAAATAATAATATATTGTCATTATTATTTAATATCAGTTTTATTTAGCTAAGTATTGCTGCAGAAGTTATAGCTATATGCAAACTAGAAACACAACAGAAATTTAAATATAAAATTTAATCATATGAGACTTAATTGTACCAAACTAAAAGCTATTGTTAGTTGAGAAGAATTAAGCAAAGGTAGTTAAATTTGCATTTAAGAAAATATTTAAAAAACATTTGAAAGTTTCCACTATACACTTTATATACATATATGATACATAATATTAATATTTAATTTACATTTTTTGGTTGCAGTACTCAAGGCTATAAATGAGGACAGTCCGACGGTTCCAACGCTGCTAACGGATTATATACTGAAGGTACTCTGTCCCACATAAATGACAAGCTGCAACAACAACAACAACAACAACAACAACAACAAGAATTATAATACTAATAACAACAGCAACAGCATCTATAGCAACAACAGCAACAACAGCAGCAACAACAAAAATATATACGCTCTATCTCTCTGTCTGTGTTTATACAAGTATATACATATATTATATATATAATTTAATGATTAGTTTATATTCCTTATATACGAACTATTCGATATGAAATTCCTGCAAATGCTAACCTATAATACCCAGATGTCTACAGATCTAGAGAGAACGAGATAGAGATAGAGACAGAGACAGGGCTAGCGAGCGAGAAAGTGAATGTTTAAAAGTACGTAAGACGTAAGCAAGACGTAAGCCCGCATTGCACGTAATACTCAAAAAGAAAAAAAAGAAAACCAAAAAAAAAAACATACATATATTAAAATTCTTAACTAAACGCTAAAAAAAAAGAGAAGAAAAACAAAAATGTCGCATAGTCGAATTGAAGTTTAAAAAAAACGCGTAAATTCAAACAAATCTTAAGCTTCAAAATAAATATGTACTAACTAGCATATGCGAATATATTGTAATTGCCATACAACACATAGATATATATATATATACGATATATATATATACGTATACGTACATATGTGTAGAGGGAGCAGCAGCTCCTCTATATATATTTATGTATATCTTTTTTCTTTTTAATGTGTTCGTCGCTGCTTTCAACTGCAATCCAATCGATTTGGAACAGTCCAGCATAAGTAAAATCGGAGCAAAACGTAGCTCTACAATATATATATATATATACATATATATATATATATAAAAAACATACATATATTGTCGCAAATTGTATGTATAGTCAAGCAAATAAATGATTGTAATTTAAGCGTCAGTTATTATTTATAACTGTATGTTGTACGTACTAAAAAAAAAAAAAGAAAAAAAAATAACAGTAATTGTCAACTGCTTTTTGGCTCTTTGCTCGACTTTTGCTTCAAGATGTGCTCCCAACGAGTTTGCATTTTGCTAATTAATCTCAACTCAGCATCAGGTTTATTATTATCATTAACATTATCATTATCATTATTATTATTATAATTATAATTGTAGTGTATATTCAATATCTTGTATATGTCTAAATAGTTTTCAATTTGTTGCAATTTTGTTTTTACCTATTTTGTCTATTTTATTTTTTTTTTTTTTTTGATTTTCCAATTTGTTTTATAAGTCAATGCAATACATAAGCACTAAAATATGATGATTAATTACTTTTATTATTATTATATATTTATAATTATGTTTATTTTTGCTCGAGGCGTCTGCGTGTGTGTGGCCATATATAAAACGTAAACAAAAACAACAGAAAACTAAAAAAAAAAAAAAAAAAAGAAAGAAAGAAAGAAAACAAAGCTTTTTGTTTTGTTCAAAACAATTTCATTTCAAATGTAATTTTAATTTTAATTTTGCATGCAAAACGCTGTGTTATTTACTTTTTACCAATAAATGCATAATAAATACAAATACAAATACAAATACAAATACAATTTAAAATGTATACATACAACTACAATTACAACTATAAAATATATAAAATATAAACTAAAAATACAAAAAAAAAGAATATAGTTTAAAATTGAGTCAGGCGCACAGTGCTTTTATTTAAATAGTAATACATAATCAAATAAATATGTATATATATATATATTATATATATATCTATATAATATGTATATAATATATATATATATATATATAAATATATGCCTTATGTTAACTGCGAATAAAGCGAAAGAAAACATAAATCATACAAACATATATAGCATATATAGCAGTCCAATAACAAGAACTACAACAACAACAACAACAGCAACAACATTTATATATCATGTTTCACATCTCACATACAACAAATCACACAAAAAATCACATTTGAAAATTTGTTAACTTCGGTTAACCGAAGCTTGCATACACTTTATTCCAAAACTCTACTTTATCGACGCTGATCTTTTGGCCACTTTTTTTTGGAAGGGTTACAAGTATGTGCACAACAACAAAAACATTTAATGCAAATCTTAGGTACCTTTAATAACAAATACAATTAATAATATGCATTCATAACAACATTTACCAAAACTTGAAAAGAAAGAAAAGAAAAAGACAACAATTAACAACTGCATAAATGTTTACGATTCATATTATATATTATATGAACGCGCTTTATAATACAAATATATACAAAAAAAAGAAAAGATATTTACTAAAATGCGAATTCCAATGGTAAACTTTTTTTTAGGTCTCAAAAAATTGAAATATGAGAAAAAAATAAAAGAAAAATCTATCAATTGTATTTTTAAATTTAATTAAAGTGTCCACGTTAAAATCGAATGCGGAGGCGAGCAAAAAAAGTATGGAAATTATATTTATTTGATAAATTAGTAAAAACCGAAAAAAAAAAGAAAAGAAAAACATAAACAAAACGAAATACAAATATGATGCATTATAAACATACATATATATGTATACATGCAATGCAATGCTCTATATATACAAAAAGGGACAAACATTTTCAGATTGCTTAAATAAAAAATAAAATTACAAAACACAAAAAATCGTTCGTGTCTCAGTTTAATTTCTGCCATCCATATTCCAATTGGGAGCACATTGTGTTTCAGTGTTGCCCCATCAACGGAAGTCGCAGTGGCAGTTACAAAGTTATCGACGCGCTGCCACATTAAAAAAGCGCGCGGGTTAACCGTAGCAAAGTGGACACACCTGTCAGTATTCATTTGAAAAACAGTAATGTCGTAAGTCTAATTTAATGTTTAACACAAATTCGTTGATTGGCTGTTGTATAATAGTTGTTTAATCTAAACCCGCATCTGTTTCTGGCCAGTGTGTGCACACATTTAAACGCTTGCGGGCGCCTTACATCGATGGCTGGCGGGCTGCTATCGATAGCAGTTGTGCTCGATAGCTCCCATCACTACGACAACTAGCCTTGCCTATCCATAATTTTTTTTTTTTGTATCCAAACAGTAAAAATAAGTTTAAACAGAAGCATACACACATACGTTTCATTTTTTTTTTTCGTTAAGTGTAACATTTATTTATTTTTTAAGTGCGCGTTCAATAAGAAAATGTCATCGCGAAGGTAAATCCAATAGGAAAAACGACAATGTACACACACCAACACACACACACACACGCACGCACACTGCCAACACACATATGTAGCCTACACACACGCATGCATACCCATGCACGCGCACACACATAGATACACTCTGGGGCTATTTACATATGTATAAGTATATACAAAAATCAAAAAAACCAAAGCAGAGAGTGAAGAAAAAAAAGAAACAACATTTGAGATAAAAAAGTGCAACAAAGTGCTCAAAAGTAAATTGCCCCCGCCCAAGCAGCAGCAGCAGCAGCAGCCTCCCTACCCGCTCCCTCACCCGCACATCCGCAGAAACTCAACAGAGTATCACTTCTGTTATACTAGCTACAGCTGGTGCTGTCTGCTAGCTCTGTTGCTGTTAGCGGGCGGGTAAAAGTGTTGGATGGGATGGGGGAGGAGGGGCCTGGTTAGGCAGGTGGCTGGGTCAGAGGCGTTAGCTGTTAGCTCTGTGTGTGTGTTTGTGCTTGTGTGTGTATTTTGCGGGCTACCTTATGTACATATTTCTGCCCATTTATTAGAGATGTGCTCACGAACTGAAATTCTCAAACGATCACAGCTGAGATCGCAACTGAAAGTAACAGTAGAAATTGTGTACAGTGATCACTCGCTAATTAAAATTTAATATACATTTTGTATATTTTTAACATCTGTTTTCAACACAACTTTAAAATCTGAATTTACAGAAATCATGAAAACTAGATTGGGGAGTCAGAATATAAATTGATACAGCGATCGCTGGCTAATTTAAATTTTATATAAAGTATATTATTTATTAATTTATTATATTTCTTAACATCTTTTTTTTATTATATTCTGTTTTAAAACACATCTGAGTCTACAGAAATCACCAAATTTAAAATATAGGTTATTGAAATCATTAATTTTGAGTTTTTTGTATTGAAAAATATTATATATCTTAAAAGTGTAAATATTCCTTTTTCGAGCGATCACTGCACGATATTTGATTGATTTGTTTGTATTTAGAGATGGGTGCTTTTGCTGGGAGATTTTTCTAACATACGTTCAGAAATTTGACCAATGCAACTTTTTGTATATTATTTGTATTGAGATAATAACATCGACATCTATGCTTTAGAATCTTAATCCTTACCTTAATCAACAACACTTTTTAATTTACAATATCTGATTTCATAGTTTTGGCATAATTTCTTAAATTCTTAAGTTAAATCGTGTTTAACCTCTCTCGTGCTCGTGTCACGAACGGGAACACGACACGCGCCCATATCTACTAGCACTATATGAGCATACATATATTCGCATTCACACACACGCATACACTGACAGACAATCTGCACCCTCGACTGACGCTAGCAAAATGTTATATTATAAATGTATATACAATATATACATATGTATGTATATTTTACAGATGGTTCCACCCAACGATATCGGGCATTGAAGCTGAAAAATTACTGCAGGAACAAGGCTACGACGGTTCATATTTAGCGCGCCTATCATCCTCGAATCCCGGCGCATTCACCCTTTCCGTGCGTCGTGGCAACGAGGTCACACACATTAAAATACAAAACAATGGTGATTTCTTCGATCTTTACGGCGGTAAGTAACACATATGTATGTATGTACATACATATGTATGTATGCTGTTAAGCCTGCATAACATGGCCATAACATAGCAGATCATTAATTTTGAAATCTCAATCCCAACTGCAGGTGAAAAGTTCGCAACATTGCCGGAGCTGGTGCAGTACTATAGTGAAAATGGGGAGCTGAAGGAGAAAAATGGCCAGGCCATTGAGCTGAAGCAGGCGCTCATCTGCGCCGAGCCCACAACGGAAAGGTAAGTAACATTAACATTAACAGTAATGGTACAACAACAGCAGCTGACCTTAACAGCTGCTTATGTTTACATTATTATGTTATCAGCCGTTGTCGCCATGCTGTCTATAGTACATATGTACATATATACATACATATGTATACATACCGTATTTCTATACGTTTATGTGCATGTGTGTGCAATATGCATATTCTATGCTTTTTGCTCGCCTCATTTCGATTTGACCTAATTTTCAATTAACTTTTGCTCGAGTATTTGATATTTTTAAGACGAGCAAGACGATTGTATTATCGGATCAAGAATTGATTTTATATATGTACATATGTATGTAGACATATTCTAGTCTCTCTTTGTATCTTCGAATAATTTTGTTGATTGCTTGATTCAAATTTGTACTACACAAAAATTATATATTATATTTAATTATATAATTATAAATTATAAATTCGATGTGTAGCGGTAAAAACAAAGTTCAAAATGGTATTTTAAAATTGAAATTTGTTTTCTGATAAAGACAAGGGAGTTAGGATTTACAATAGATTTGTAAACATGTCAAAAATTCGAACTCTTTTATAATTGATCTATTAAAATGTATTTATAAGTAGAATCTAGAATACAGAAAAAACTATGAATAATATGGGATCATTGGATATGCGATGACACAATGGTAAAAACATATTGATAAACAGTTGCAAACTTTGTTGTTTTGGCTGTTCAGAAATTTGTAGGAAAAAGCCATGCGATACGTATGTATGTATGTAGATAGTCAATAAAGAACCAAATAAAAAATAAACACTTTGCCAATTGTTGTTGCAAATTGCGCTGAGCGCGAAAAGCGCACGCACGCACGCACGCACGAAGCGACGAAACGATCGCACGCGTCGTCACACGTCGAGACGTGCTGTCTGCTGCGTTAACAGACGCGTGCGTGTGTGCCAATAACAGTGCGCTGTTAGCTGCTTAGCATAACTATGTATGTTGTTAACAGAATCTGAATTTCAACATTAAATGCACCTTTTGAGCTTAAAGTAACAGATACTAGCTAAGTATTCTCGCGAGTTTTACTTCATATGCAAATTTTAAATAAATAAAATGCATATTTGAACGATTTTATTGGTTTTAAACCAATATAAAATCATATAAAATTGCATATTTATTTAGCCTGCGACTTTAATTGAATTTATCGCAAATAAATGCACTCAAGCGTTAGCATAAATTGACAAGCGCAATTTTCCACGATAAAAACTGTATATGTATTTATATAAGATATTTATTGCGAATGAAATTTAGCGTGAATAATTTGTAAATTCGATTTAAAGCAGCAGCTTGCACACAGCAACAGTATACATAATATATATATTTGCATATGTATTTGTGTATATATGTGTGTGTGTGTGTGTGTGTGTGTGTGTTCACCCACCAGATATTGCCCATAAATGCATTGCGTTGTTGCTGCTTTTATTGCCTTATTTTTTTTTCTTCTTTTTTTTGTGCAGCCCACACAAAAGTATTCACATTTTTTCTTCTCTCGTTATTTATGGCTTATTAACATTTTGTTGTTGTTCGACTGTCAAATATTTTATTGCATTGGCTCTTTCACTCAATTAGCGCGCTCTCTCTCTCTCTCTCTCTCTCTATCTTTGTATCTCCCTCTCGCTCTTTGTTAAATGCGTTTCCAATTTGCTTGTGTGCATTGTTGTTGCTGCGTTTTCCGCATCCTAACGGTCAGCCACCTTTACGCGCCACGCCCACTGACTTTGACCGCCTGCCTGCCTGCTGCCGCCTTCTGGCTAATTTTGGCTGCACTTTTAAAAATACACCCAACTCTTGCAAACTGGAAATCTTTTAACTGTGTTAAGTGACGACGTTCAATGCCTGATCCTGATGCCCTACCCCTCTACACACCCCACCCCCCTCTGCCACCTATACGGCCCCCAATGTTGTATTTGTTTTTAGCACTGTGACGTTCTTTGGGTCGAATTATTCGATTTGTTGTTGATCGCTTTGGTTATTTGTATTTCTCGGTTGCGTACTTACTTATTTATAAATCGAAATCGTAATTATGTAATTACATTTCGGCTTGATTTGTACCCTTTGATCGTCACCCTCTCGCACGTGACGCTCTTCCCGAATTCGTATTGCTCCAAAATTAGATAACAGCTGCGAGGTCATAGCCCTACATACATACATACATACATACATACATACATATATATATAGATGTGTATATATGGAGTTGTAATAAACTTTGGCTTCTTTTCTGTTTGATCGATTGGTTCATCTCAATCTTAACATCTATTGCCAGATATATATGTATATCGGATATATATTTGCATCTTTATAAAATACTTGCTTTCATAATTTAATTAGTTGTATATAGATATCAACCTACAAAGTTGAAAGTCTATCCTTTGAGATATATGTATGTACATATATATTCGCTTGATTGGTTACTTGAACTGGGTCCCCAGTACTGGCTAGAAGGTTACGCCCTCTTTGACCTTTGAGCAAATGGAATCTGAACAACAAATCCGAACTAAATTGCAATTAATTTGTTGTTATGCATTGCATTTTAATAGGCTGCAATTAAACGCGATAATTGTTAATTGCACTTTACTTTCTTCACGACTGTATATTTTACTCTACATGTATATATGTTTACAGTTGTTCTACAGTTCTATAGTTTTGTACAGTTATACAGTTGTACAGTTTAGAGCCAGCAGCCACTTGACGGTTAGCAAATCTGACAATAATCAATTAGGTTCTCAATTTATTTTGTTTTCTAATGGGTCGCGTACAGTAAACACCTCGAACCACACACTTATCAATACCCCCCCCCCCCCTCTCTCTCTCTCTCTCAGTGCCTTTGAAATGCTAAATGTTTTCAATTTTCGCCATTAAGACAAGCCTACAAATGCCTTATAAATTATGCCGTGCACGTTGACAGCTTCTCAATAGCCGTAGCCATAGCCGTAGCCGTAACCATAGCCGTAATCCTACACTCGAAGAAAAGCGCTGAACTTAACTCAAGTGCAAACAGACTTCAATTTATACCGTTTTATTCTTAAAGTTGCAAAAATATAAATCATTCCTAATTTTAAAATCAACAAATTAAGATCGCAAATCCTTGTTACAAGTCTGCAAATACTTCAAATAAGTGTTAAAGTTATAGTTCTTAATTTAAGAACTTTTATTTTTGTTACAAGCTGATTTAGTTTTATTTGCTGATAACGGTATTGATTGAAGAGCTTGAGTGCTTGAAATAAGAAATAGATAACTTAACTAGTTCTTGATTTAAGAAATATATTTGCTTGTTTTAAGACAAAACTCTTTTAAAAAGGTAACAATTATAAATTTGGAATTTTCAAATTAAGCTTTGGCTTTTGACACAAGACTGTATATATAATATTTTTGCAGTGTAGCTATACATGTATGTACATATGTATGTATGTATGTGTATATAGCCTTTGCCATATCTGAGAATTGGAATCTGTATCTATAGCTGCGAGACGCTTGGAAGCGTGCATATAGCCGCATTAATTGCTCATATCACAATATGTATAATTTCAAAGTACTCCCCGCTCCAATACCCCTCTAGCCCCCCTTACACCCACTCACCTGTAGCCATATTGCTATTGTGCTGATGGTGCGTGTCAATTGTCACATACGCCAGACAACTGCTTCGAAACCCTCTTGACATCCTGATCAGGCACTTAACTTTTTTTTTTTTTTTTTATCAGCTACTATATATTTATTTGGCCCATTTACCTGTCTGCCCGCGACGATAACAAACATTTAACAGAATCTGTTGATCTACTGAAGTGATGTTGTTGTTGTTGTTGTTCTCGATCCTAAAAGTAATTCCCCTTAAAAGGTAAACTCACCAGTTCTCAATCACCTTACGCAAGCAGGCGAATGATGAAATGATCTACCGATCTAGCATGATTGACAAGACGGATTAACTACATACATATGTATGTATGTACTATATACAACATGATATTTGTCTAATTATCGAACAACAGCCATGTGATTAAGTACAGTTGAGCACATTTCGTAGTAGTAACTTCGCTTGAATCTGTATCCCAACTTAACTGAACTGTAAGATAAATGCATTTTTTTAGCCATTTTATGATCTTGTCAAAGTTAACAAGCACTTTAAAAATCAAGCTACATTTTTCTAGATTTTTCTAGCTGCTTTAATCTATTTTTTTATGAAGTTCTTTGTTAGTTATTAATAATTTTGAATTAAAAGAGGAATATGCCGAAAACTTTTCAATAACTCTTGTTTTCTAGAACATATTCGAATTATGTAAAATAACAGCCATATTAATGCCATTCTTTATAAATGAATTTTAATTAAATTTGCATTTGTAATTTTTCTTTGCCACTTGATGTAAGTTTTTTGTGTGATTTTTGACATGTGCTTCCCTGAGTCAAATGCGAAATCGAATGCGTGCTCACGAACCTTAAACAGTTAGATGTCCATTATATATATATGTATATATATGTATCTACTATATATGATGTATATATGTACATATGTATACTTTAGAGACGTGTATAAATTGTATCCTAAATGGCTGCCCCACACAATTAAAAGCACACAGCACGAACGTGCGGCTAACCGCAAATGGACAGCTGGACAAAGACGGACAAACGGATGGATGAATGCATGGAGGGAGGGAGGGAGGGGGGTGGGGGGGTTGATTATTGATTCAGGTAAATCCCTCACACTCAAACTCGAACTCAAACTCGAACTGCAAACGGAAAAACGTGCAATCATTGGCGAAAGGTTGTTCTTCACATAGAATATTTTACTGAAATACCCCCAACCCCCCTTCCCCTCCCCCAGAGATCAAAACCCGGAAGTGCACTGCACAAAAAGAGAAAGCAAATATTATGTTGGCAACCTGATTTGACCTGGTTTACATTCACTTTGTACGTACAACCGAAATATACACACATATATATATATATATATATATATATATATATATATCGTGTAGAGATTTGTCTAGCTATATAATAGTTAATAATACTCATTTCGCAAATAGGCCCATAACTCACAACAAGACAATGAAAGACACCGCTTGGCACTAAACATTTAAATCACACTTTTAACTGACTATATATATATATATCCAGATATATTCCTTGAAAACCGAATTATAAATTCATTAAATTGCCTTGCAGGGTATCTGCTAGTGCTGCTTGCTTGGCGCCTCACTCGATGTCTTAGCACCTGAGTTAATGGCAAGTTGAGTTACCAGGTCACCCAATCATGTCAGGATTCATAATAGTTATGCTAAAGATAGAGAAGATATGCTCAGCATTCCCTCTCTCTCTGTTTATCTCTCTCTATATCTCTCTCTCTGTGTCTCTCTCTTTTTTCTCTATATCTCTCTCTATCTATATTTATCTCCCTCTCTATCTATATCTCTCTCTCTCTCTCTCTCTCTCTCTATATTTCTCTCACTCTCTATCTATATCTCTCTCTATCTATATCTCCCTCTCTATCTATATCTCTCACTATCTATATTTCTCTATCTCTCTCTCTCTCTCTCTCTCTCTCTCTCTCTCTCTATCTCTCTATCTATATCTCTCACTATCTATATTTCTCTATCTCTTTCTCTCTCTCTCTCTCTCTCTCTCTCTCTTTCTCTCTCTATCTTTATCTGTCTTTATCTCTCTATATCTCTATCTATATCTGTCTTTCTCTATATCTCTTTCTATCTATAACTGTCTTTCTCTCTCTAAATCTCTCTCTCTATCTGTATCTCTCTCTATCTATATCTCTCTCTATCTATATTTCTCTCTATCTCTATATCTCCCTCTCTCTATCTCTCCCTCTCTGTCTCTCCCTCTCTGTCTCTCCCTCTCTCTCATTCTCTTTCCCCCTCTGCCCTATAATTTATTTCTCTTGCCGGACTAAGACTTCAAAATAGTTTTTTTTGTGGTTTAACCTTGAACTTGACCTTGTCGTTCTTAGGCCCGTTTGGCAGCGGCTAATAACCCCAAGTCTCAGTTCCAGTTTCAGTCGCAGTCCCGCAGTCCAGAGGCGCCAAGTCAATGCCAAGTCCCACTGAACAGCGGCTCCGGAGTCTCTTTTTTGATAATGTGCCATATACAATATATGTATATGTATGGGAATCGGGGAGCGGGTGTGAGTCTCGGTCTGGGTCTGGGTCTGGGGATCTGGAGTTTGGGCAAACCGAATGCGTCGCATAGTTTCGCGGCTCGCATATTAAATACCACAATTTGCGTACAATGCGAAATTGTTATTAAACAATAAATTATGTTTATTCTCATATTGCTATTATTGTTGTTGTTGTTGTTATTGTTGTTGTTGTCGCTCGTCGTGCCCAGACGCGTTCGCTGAGCATTTATAACTTAATATTAATAATAATATTCGTATAATTATTATAAATAATACACTTTTGTTGTTGTTGTTGTTGTTGTTGCTTTGCATAGCGGCTAATTTGGGCAATAATTTTGGGGGGGGCAAACGAAGGTCGTCGCTGGAATTCTCTCTGAATGAAACTGAAAGAGTTGCGTATAGAAACTTTAACACTCGAATTGAACAATTACACATCAAATTTGTAAATTCTATAAATATTTAAACAATTGTAGCCCCAGATTGTTGGCCTAATGTTCTGGTATAAGATACTCATCATTCTTATATAATCGAATGTAATTGAATCTAGTATTTAAAAAAGCGTAAAGAAACTTTGAATCTTGTTCAAATGTCTGAGAATATTTATACTAACGGGTATTAAAATATTCTTAATGATGATATTATAATTTGATATGTAGCTCAGCATTATACCATAGGAATAATCTGTCGAAAATTGAGTTCTTGCATGAGAATTTTCTTTGTTTTTGCAAATGTGAAAAAGTTTTAAATATATTCTGACTTGAACTTCCCCAAGTCGAATTTTGTATAACCAAATTGTGAGATTAATAATATATTTTTCGATTTTGAGTGTATATTTTGTTATATTATTTTACTAAACTTAGGTCTGGGCTTTGAACTCTAATCCTCGTGGTTAAGTTCCCCCCCTTACTTGGACATTTCTTCAGCTTAGGACTTAAGATATTCCATTACTAAATAAGATATATGGCATTTATATTATTGCCTTTTTGTTTATGTTTTACAATTTTGTTTAGATCATTTCGAATACTTTTGGATAGTTGTAAGCCGAGTATTTTGTTTTCGATTTTTATGGTTTTTTGTTTTCTTACACATTGTTGTGGCTGAGTAATGTGATTTGTTGTTGTTGTTGTTGTTGTAGTATCTAATTTTGTTTACGACTTTGAAACATTTACGTTTGACGTTGTTCCAACGAAATTTGATGATATTGATGATGATGATGATGTTGATGATGTTGATGATGAGACGACCTGCACGTAAGTAAGCAAACAGCGGTTTGTCATCCAACGCCAACAACCCCCGCCCCTCCCTAACAACGCCACAGCCAATTCCATTTGCCGCCCAGCTCGAATTGGCAACTGGCAATGGAACTGTTGTTGCTGTTGTTGTTGTTGTCGCACGTCGTCATAAGAACTGAAAAATTGGCTGCCAAATATGCGCGGCACGTTTTCTCTCGTTTTCTGACGTCTGCGCCTGCGCCATAGAAGAGCTGCGCCATCTCCCTCTCTCGCTCTCCCTGTCTCCCTCTCTTGCCTTGCTGGCAACAACAAAATTCCCCAAATGAAAAATTGCCCACATTGCTTGTTCGGTTTCAATTTCATTTCCGGTAGCAGGTAACTGGCGCCTGCTGCTGCTGCTGCTGTTACAAGCTGCTATACCATCCACATTATGACCATATATGTATATACACACACACACACACACGCGCAAAGGCAAAGGCAAATTCGGTGCCGTATTCTGATTCATGGCAACAACAAAAAGCACTTGTCAAGTCGAACGCGTAGCATTCAAATAGCTGTTAACTAAGTACAGCAAAAATGTCGCATATGCAAGCAGTTCAATTAACTTAGTCATCCGCCTCCGCCTCCAGCGACGCCTTCGTCAACGCCTTCGTCAACGTTAACGCCAACGTGAAAGTAAAAGTAAAAGTACTGCAAGATGATGGGCTTTTAACTTTCAAACGGTTCTTGCTCATAGATGCAAAAGTGTGTGAATTATGTGTGTGTGTGTGTTCTAAGCACTTTCAAAGAGCTGCACTTGCCAAGCAGTGCAAGAAAGCAGCGCAGCAGCAGCAGGCGCAGAAGTAACCAAGAGCGCTCCAGTTGAGAGTGCTCGACTGCCAGATGCCCTGTGGCTATCCTAATGTGAAATCGAATATATCAACTTTTTTTTTTGTATAATTTTTTGGGTAGTTATTTAAATTGTGTAAAATTCTAAATTTGTTATTCAAGAATATACATGTTGCATTTTGTACCTCTAGCTTTAATAACCTTTAAGATATGCTTTCAAATCTAAGTTCTCAAAACGATATGTATCGATGTTTATTGATCTAATCAACTTAAGCTTGTTCTGCATAGGGTATACACTTATCTGCATTCCAAACTTCAGCTCTCTAGTTCTTATAATCGCTGAGATTGAATCGATTGCTGATGCTGATCAAGAATAAATATCTTTAGCATTTGAAATTGGGTACATGGTATATGCAATAACAAATGGGCGGCAGGCAACGCCCCCACAAAGAAAGAAAGCAACGTCTGCGTTTACATTTACATACGTTGACATATTATTATGACCAAGATTGAGACGAGTTCGAGTTCGAGTTTTTGGAGAGTCCCTCGGTCTCGGAGTATCCGTTCGGCTTTTGTGCATTTATAACAAAAAGCGGCGCACGCAGTCAGGCAACATTCATTCATTGACGAGCACACGATCTGAGCGCTTAGAACAGCGGCAGAGCGCAACAAAAACAAACAAACAAAACACAAAGATTAAAGCACGCAAGTTAAGAATAACTCACGACGACATCGACGACGACGGCGAGTACGAGAGCAGCGACGACGACGACGACAACGACGACGACGCGTTTACGAAGCAAGCGAGAGACTTGAGCAAAAAGCTTCACACTTGGCTGCTGTAGTTTCATTCTCGAGTTGCGGTTCAGCGGCGTAACAAGCAAGCGCGGCAAGCGGCTAAAAACAGCGAACGCAAAGCAAACGACACAAAAATACACACAAAAGCGCGCGCGCGCGCTCTTCAAGCAGTGCAAGCAGTTGGCAAAGCAGTCCAGCAGTGCGTGGGCGGCTTCAACTGAATTTCAAATTTACATACATATACATATATACTTAATATATATTAGTTTAAATTAAATTATTATGCCTTCGGCCGCATTCGTTTTGGAGCATTTGATTGCGGCACAAACGCGACTGGACGACGCAGCAGCAACAACAGCAGCGAAGCTGGTAACAACAACAACGAAAGCAACCAAATCGACAAAAGCAACAACAACAACAAAGGTAGCTAAAGAGAAGAAATTCTTGTCGGTTTTGAAGAAATTGGTGCAATAAAACAAACAAAAAAAAAACATTTTTTAACATATACGAGACTCTTATTATTCTTACTCAAAAAATACAAAATACAAAAAACAACAACTCGTTGTTGTAAATATTCAAAGTGTCAGTTGTTACATAACGTAACACAAACAACAACAACAAGAAAATTAAGAACTTTAAACACAGATCGCGTTTTTATCGCTGTGCAAATTTGTGTTTCTATTATTTACATTTTTTTTATTATTTTCTATTTGTTATAAACACAAGTGTTGAAAGTTGCTAGAAAGTGCAATTGAATTAAATAAACTTAACTCAAGTTAACTAAGTAAAAGCAAAAATGCTGTTCAACAAGTGCTTGGAAAAATTGTCCAGTTCGCTGGGACATGTTGTCAATCACAAGCTGCAGGAGAAGCAGCTCTACAACAACAATAGTAACAACAATAGTAACAACAACAATAGTAATGATACCAACAACAATAATGTTTATAATAAAGAACGCAATTTGGAATATGAGCGGGCAATTCAGGCGCATTATGGCAATGGCAGGACAACAACAACAACAACAACAGCAACGCGCAACAGCTCAAAGTCCAAGTCCAGCAAAAGTCACAAGACAAAGGCAACAACACCAACAGCAACAACAACAACTGATTGCAAAAACTGCATGAGCAATGATGAGTTGGCCATGATCATAAGAGGCGTTGCCCACAACAACAACAACAACCATCACAATAAGCACAAAAACAGACGTCGCCCCACCTCAACTGGCGCCTCCTCCAGCTGCTCCTCCACGGAGTCCTTGCACCTGCATTTGACCTTGCCGCGTGGCAGCAACTGCAGTGGCAACAGCAGCAGCGATGGCCATGCCTCCTCCTCATCCACCTGCGCCTCCTATCCCGTTACGCCCACATCGTGGTCCGCGTCGCCGCCCAGCTTTGGACAAAGCTTTAACGGCTCCAGCGGCACACTGGCGCTCCTAGCGGCCATGCGGCTGCAACTGCACAACTACACGTAAGTCGCCAACGCGTTTAAAATCGCTAGCGTTTTTAGTCGCGCGTATCAGCAACATTTGCTTTAATCAGGATATTTGTGACGCCATATAGTATATATATATATATTCCTGATCAGCATCGTATGTCAAGAATCTGTTTTTAAATCAACCATAAATTATTATTATTATGTGGGTAAAAATCGCATATAGGCACGGATCCAAACTTTCTTTCGTCTGCCATAACTTTGTCAAAACTCAACCGATTTTCAAAAATAATGCATTTTTGATCAAGTTTTCGCTTTCAAAGTTGAAGAATTATAGAATTTCGGGTTTTTAAGTCAATTTCTACGACAATAGTTTGAGCGTTGTAAGATTCCAGGTACTTAAAAATGACCTTACTAGACTTTAAATTACCATAACTTTGGCAAAACTGAACCGATTTGTAAAAGTTTGTACTTTCTATTAATATTAACTATACTTCAATCTTGAAACAGAATGTTCGGTCTAAATTCAAGTTGAAATTTTCGTATGTAAATTTCTTCCTATATAGTTAACAATTGCTTCCAGTTTGGTTCTATTGATAATTAAATTTGTATTTAGTTGTTTAGGGCATTAAATATTCGGCGTGCCAAAGGTCACTTTTCTATTTGGCTTTTTTTCAAGGCGCGTGCGCCACTCAAATTAAATTATTGCTTTAATGTTGTTGTTGTTGTTGTTGCTGTTGCTGTTTTATTTTTGGTATGGCATTAACAACAATCTAATAAGCCCATCACAGAGTAAAAAGCACAACAACAATAATTGTCATGTGCCTAAAATTGCCACGCAAATGAGTAAATATTTAAGCAGCAACAACAACAATAACAACAGCAGCGTCAAATTGAGTGGGGCTAGTGACATTCTAATAGATGATATATGACACACACACCTGTATATATATATATATATATATATATCTGTTTATATGGTATAGATTGGTAAACAAACGCCTGCACGCCTGATTTTCATTGATTTGATACTTTCTTGTTTAGATTTATGATTTGAACGGATGACAACAACAAATTCCAGTTTTGTTTCATATATACTTTACTCTCCAGTTTCAAGTGGGTTTACAAGCACGTTAATTGTTGCTACGACTCCATTGGAGAGTTTACAGGTCTTTAAATTTCTACGTTTCCTCTTTAAAGTTGCCAATCTCAGAGACTATTGCCTTTAGACTTGGCAAACTTGGTATGTTGACTCTAGTATATCCCATATAACTGAAAAACTAGTTGAAACCCAAATCACATTGCTACTATATATTATATACAGATTCTATCTGGCTCGAGAGCTTTTCTCTTGGATTACGAATACTTATTGATTTTGGCATTTAGAGACTGCGACAGAGTTCTAATGAAATCATTTAGCGCAGCAAATTCCGCACACTAAATAAACAAACGATATATATATATATATATATATATATATGCATATAAATCAGATAAAAGATCTTGTACCCAGAATTTGTATCTGTATCTTTCGCAGGCTTCAGCGGTTCAACTTTCTGCTGTGCAAACTCTTTGTTCCTATCTCTATTGCTGTCCCTGTCTCTATCGCTGTCTCTGTCTCTGTCTCCGCCTTATCTGGCTGTTTGTCCACTCACGATCCACAGATTCTTTCAATTCTTTGCACAGTCGTCTCGGTTTATCCAACTTATCAGACACACGTGTTTGCGTGGAAACTTTTTAGCATTAGATAACAAACATCATATTTGTTATGGAATTAAGTATTTATGGCATTACTAACCCGAATTCTAAGATTTATTAGCGTATTATTATGAAATGATTAGCTCATATGCAAAGAGCTGGATTCCAGATTTTCACCTCCATGGTCACTTTATTGTAACCTCATTTTAATACTACCTGTTAATAACAGTGCAAGTCGACATTTATGGATTTACTGTTAACTATCTTACATGGTTTTATGTCACCTCCATGGTTACTTTATTATTATACTTTTAACTCAGATTTCCATGGACTGCTTGAAATAATTCGCAAGTGTTTACAGTTAAATATGTAACTTGGTTTTATGTCACCTCCATGGTTAGTTTATTATCTAGTAAGTCAAATTTTCTATCAGATTTCTGACTGCTTGAAATAATTAGCAATTGTTTGTTTGCTTGTCTGTTCTGCTCGTAACTATTTCACCTCCATGTTTACTTTATTGTTGTACCATACAAATGTAATATTGCTGACAATATATTTGTTATTAATTGCAATTGTTTGTCAGCTGTGCGACTGCTGCTTCAACAATATGCATTATCACCTCCATGGTCACTTTAATTCACTTCCGTAGGCAGCATTTTTTTCTATTGCAGCTCAGTTTTTTTTTTTTTTTTTTTTTTCAGTTTTCACTGTTGTTTTGTTTTTTGCCCACACACTGGGTCATTTCGCTGTTTACCGTTAGAGAGCTGCGTCCCAATTAACAGCACACCCCTCTTCTAGTCACCTACCCCCCCCCCCCTCCCTCCTTCCACCCCTGTGTGTTTAGCTCGTTTTCCTTGACAGCTTCAAGTGCAGGCTGTCAAATGTAAATTGCTGTACATTTTGTTAACTAACTACGCGCATTTTTAATGGTTTGCCGTTTTGTTATTGTTTTTGCTTTTGCATATTTCCGTTGAATGCATGGCAGCAACAGTAACAACAGCAACAACAACAACAACAGCAATACCAGAATTTATGCATATTGTTGTTGTTTTGTTTTCATATGATTTTGCTAAGCAAATAAATATGGTTTAATTTGTGCAAATTCAAAAACAAAACAAATCAACAAAAAACTTAATGAGTTTTGTTGCTGTGGATTTGTATACTCTATATTTGTATATATGTACATATATATAGCTAAGATGACAATGGAAATCTTTTGTGCTATGGAATTATATTTAACGGCTTTTTTTACTTTTAAAGGGTATACAATTAACGAGTTTACTGCCGAACACTTGAAATTATAATTATGCCAACCAATTTCAATTCTACTCCTAGGTACAGTTCACACACAGCTATCTGTATATAACTGTATATATATATATAGATATATATTTGTCCAGCCTCCAGAGTTTGTCAGTTTTTGTCAGCTTTCAGTTGCGTTGGCACACAAAATGATCACGTTGTGACAAATGTTAATTTATGCGATATACGATATATACACACTATATATATATATATATATATGTATACATAATTATATGAATATATTTGCGTTTAGCTGTTTGTTGACCTTTTTGGCAACGCTTCACATTCATGAATGGCCAACAGGTTCAGATTTAAGATACAGCTGCTTCCTGTGCGTAACTGTAACTGTAATAATCGCGGCGTATTTCTGCGAATATTGATCGACTTCAATATGCCCTGTAGCTGGCCACTGTTGGCTTTCTCTGTACAAATATTAATTCATTTTATCAAATTACTTTTTCACTCTACTTAAAATGCCAACTTTTATAAAGTCTCAATCTACATATAGTTGAAAACTTTTTACATACCAAATTTTGAGTAGCTAGCTCCAATAAACTCCAAGTTCAATTGTATTTATTTGGCTTACATAATACCAGACTACCCGCACCAAAAAAACTGCCGTTTTACAGGGTATATAACACTGCATTATATGCAATTTCACTGACGCAAACATTAGTCTGTTCCCAAATAAAATAAAATTCAAAAAAAAAACAAAAAAACATGAAAGTAAAAAACGGTTTATTAAAGTGAAATGTAATTGCTGCTGAAATTAAACAGTTATGCCGTTGCCTCAGTTGGCTGCAGCCAACAGCTGACCCTCGTCAGGCAAACAAATATATACAAAAATACAAAAAAAACGATATATATAAAGATTATAATAAAAAGCAACACTAAGAAAGGTGCTAATTGGTCTGTTGACTGCGGCTGCTGGTGGCTGCCCCAAAAGCCAAGTCGATTTTGTTGAATCACAAAAAAACAAAAAATAAACACAAAAGGAAACCGAAGTAATGCAAAGCAAGCAAGCGAAAAGAATGCGTAGTTTTAATGTGTATATTATATAAATATAACATAAATTAGTGGTTACCAATATCGAGATTATGCACCAGAGTTTTCCAGTTTCCTAACTTAATAATGATTCAGAGCATGCTGTTAAATTTTATTTATTTTTTTACATATTATAAATAACTGATTTGTAGCATTTTGCAATCAAGAATTTTTAGTTTTTATCGAATAACTTAATTGATGAGTTGTAAATTTGTAAATGCGCAAATCAAGTATACGTAGCTGTCTATCGATATCGAATCTATCGAAAACTATTCGATCGATTCAATGCCATTTCCGGTGCTAGAAATAACATTAACATGACGAACTCTTATCATTATCATTCCGGCCGAGCCACCTTGAATATGTAACAGAGAGTAATACCGATCAGCAGATATGTACATACAAATGTACATACATATGTACATTGAAATGCAATGCATGACGATCTAATGTAAACTCAATTGTTTATATGGCTATACATATACATATATCTACATATACTCGTGTCTATAAATAGCACTCGCATACTTACATGCGGAAGATAAATCGCTATGTGTAGGGGCAGACTCCTCTATACATCGAGCATGAGTTTTATGATAACTATGACCCCAAAAGCAACAACAACAACGAGAACGAGAACAACAGTTGTTAAATTGAAACCGGATTAAGGACAATTCGATTGATTTGTGGGTTTATTGTGTCGTCTCGTTTGCCCGATTTACGAGCATATACATACATACATATATAAAAAAAAGATATGCCGACGAACTCTACAAGTGCTAAAACTAGATGACGTTGACTCTACACCCATAAACCAAGTATTATACATGCCTACAATACAACACCCAACAGAAACTGAAATCGAAATCGAAATTTTGTTCTGTTTCGGTTCTGTTTTCGTTGAAATTCAAATTCAAAGCAAGTTTTTTAAGTTAGTGTTATTTATGCAAATAAGCAGCAACACTTTAAAGCCGCCAAATGCTCAAGCAAAAACAAATCCGAAGGCGTCGCAGAATAACAACTATAAACAACAGATACTCTATAAAGTAGATCTTGTGACTCGTTTTCCAAAACGTAATACATAATAAACATATGTAAATAAAGTTTCTTGGCTAGTTAGATTTTTGTTTATTTTTCTAAAAATCATAATAATATTTTTTAATTATTTATGTCTCTAATAATATATTGTTTATTGTTTATGTGCTTTAAAATAATTGTTAAGCTAGTTTCCAAGTTGTTTTCCCACTCTTTAAATATTGATAAAGTATAATGAACCCTTTGCGTTTTGTAGTACAGCCTTGCACTGCTTGTGTCTTGCACTGCTTGCACGCCAGGCGCACACTGCCAAGCAGTGCGCTTTTAAATAGCTTTCAAAAAGTAACCAATACAAAAACTGACTACTTTTTGATGGCTTTTGCTTTCTGTGTCAAACTGTTTAGCAATTGCGTACGGTATATATATATATATATATATATATATATATATATGCTGTGTACATATATGAGCAATTCTATAAGTTGTATGTCCATGTCGAACTGGCCTGGCCAGGCGACAGCATTAAAGCCTTATATGTACAGCAACAACAACAACAACAACCGCTTGCACTTTTGTTGCTATTTTTTTGTATTGTTGTTGTTGTTGTTTGCCTTGCATTTGACTGTTTTCTTCGCTGTGCATGTTTCTGTCTTATTTGTTGTATTTGTATTTGTATTTGTTGTATTGCGCGTATTTGAACCGATGCGCTGCGATTGCGACGATTGCGATTCAATTCGATTTGTATTCGTTTTCGTTGTGTTCGTATTCGTGTTTCGTATTCGTATTCGTGTTTGTGTTTGATTTCCTACTCGTCGTCGTTTTTAGTTGCTGTTTTCATTTAGCGCTTCTCACATGCCTGCTTCTCAATTTGCGTGTGTGCAGCTCAGTTCACAGTTGCATTTCAAGCGCGCACGTACTTGTCTAAAAAACAAATACAAATACAAATACAAATACAAAACACAACAAATTATTGCGAACAACAAAATAGATATTACAACAAAAAAAAGGCGACAGTGTCAAGAGTCAGTTCAGCTCAGGCAGTCGCTCAGCTGCCAGCTTGGAAATTGAAAAAAGAAAAAGCAAAAACCAACACGCGTAACTATTCAAATGATACAAATATTAATACTATATATACACCTATATATATACACTACCCAAAAAATAGCTAAATATTTGTGTGTGTTCTTTGTTGCAGATGGTTTCACGGCAATCTTTCTGGCAAAGAAGCGGAAAAATTGATATTGGAGCGTGGCAAGAATGGTTCGTTTCTTGTCCGTGAATCTCGCAGCAAACCTGGTGACTTTGTGCTCTCCGTGCGCACAGATGGCAAAGTAACGCATGTCATGATTAGATGGCAGGTAAGTGACGCAAAGAATACCTCGAAAGTTGCTGCTGCTGCTAAATAGTACAAATAATCTGCTGTCACTTTGAAGGCAAAAATGCTAATCGATTGCTGCTCGACAGCAACTTGTAAGCAGCCGCAGCAACAACAGCAACAACAACTAGAACAACAACAATAGCCAAGACAAGTAATGCTAACGACTGACTGGCCGTAAAGTTCCTCATCGTTTGACCTTGAATTACTTGCATGTGCCTGCCTATAAAGATACATATCATATATATATATATATACATATATACCATATACTGCATATATATTTGTTAGTCATGTGTCATCACATTTAGCGCGCTAATTTTCAATTTTCAATTTGCGCTTTCGTTCGTTATGGTGGCGTATGCGTAATATTCGCATGCACTGCTTGCCACTGCAATGGCCATGCACTGCTTGGCAGGCAGACGTGCAACTTTTTGTATTTGCCATTAATTATCAATTAACAACTTCATTTATTATGCTCATTTAAAAGTTAACTGTGTTTTCCGATTTACTTGCATTCAACAGTAAAGATTACATATAATTTATTCATATATTTTTTGGAATTTACATTTTACATCTTTAAATAGCCAATTTTTGGTGTGCTTCGCTTACAAGCAACATCAATTGTGGAATTTATTTGAAGTGAATTGTTTACTACACTAATTGCAAGTAATTCTGTATTGTACAACAGATATTGGGAAACTAAAATTGTCACGGGTATTTTTTTATTATTAGTATTTTTAGCTTGGATGTAACAAAACATGACAATCCCCTACATTTGTCAATTTGCTGAATTCTAAACAGCATATTGTAATTTCTGTATATTAACTACCGTAAATCCCCACAAAAAAAAGGTTGTTGTTGTTGCTTTTTGACGCCATTTTTTAGAATATTGCGATTTACATGACCGGTTGAGCACTTTTTTTTCCAATTTGACATTGCGGTCACGTTTGCACTTTTATTAGCTAATTGTGTAGCGTTTTTTCAATTCAATTTTCGTTGTGCTGCGGTTCATGTTGCCAGCGACTACCCTGTACTCAAGCAGCTAGCCAATGGGGCATGCTCAACGAGGTTGCTTAATTCTTTGAAATCAGAATTCAGAATTCAGAATTGAAAATTCGCGGCATGATAACAGCGATAACTGTTAGTTAACATAGCCATGTTGTTGAACTGCTTGCCCTGCGACTTCTGTTCGAAAACTAATTACAATTTTCTATGCGCAGGATAAAAAGTACGACGTCGGCGGTGGTGATTCGTTTGCAACGCTATCGGAACTGATCGAGCACTACAAACGCCACCCAATGGTGGAGACATGCGGCACAGTGGTGCATCTGCGCCAACCCTTCAATGCGACCCGCATCACAGCCGCTGGCATCAATGCGCGTGTCGAGCAGCTGGTCAAGGTGAGTGCCAGAAGAGAAACACCTTCGAATAGAGCCGCAACTAACTTGAATTTTGCAGGGTGGCTTCTGGGAGGAGTTTGAATCATTGCAACAGGATAGCCGAGATACATTCTCACGTCACGAGGGCTACAAGGATGAGAATCGTTTTAAGAATCGATACCGCAATATATTGCCATGTAAGCAACAATTGATTTACAAATTAAATATAATAACTTTAATAATAATAATATTCATATTCATGCAGACGATCACACGCGCGTTAAGCTGCAGGATGTGGAGCGTAGTGCACCGGGCGCCGAGTATATAAATGCCAACTACATTCGACTACCCACCGATGGCGATCTCTACAACATGAGCAGCTCCTCGGAGAGCCTCAACAGTGCGACGGTGCCGTCGTGTCCCGCCTGCACGGCGGCACAGACGCAGCGCAACTGCTCCAACTGTCAGCTGCTGAACAAGACGTGTGTGCAGTGTGCCATGAAGTCGGCCACGCTGCCCACCAACTGTGCCACCTGCAATCGCAAGTCCGACTCGCTGGGCAAGCACAGGCGCAGCGAATCGCTGTCCACGTCGGCGAACAACTCGTCGGCCGGCACCGGACCCGGCACGCCCACCGCCAGCGGCAGCACATCGGCAGCGGCGGCCCTCAACGGCTGCCTTGCCGTCCTCCTGAAGAAGCACTGCGGCGATGCCTCGCCGCCGCCATCGACGACATCGTCGTTGTGGAGCGCTCCCTCGGCCGGATCGCTGCTCAGCAGCGAGAGCAACCAGTTCAAGACGTACATTGCGACGCAGGGCTGCTTGGCCAATACCAAGATGGACTTCTGGAACATGATCTGGCAGGAGAACACGCGTGTCATTGTCATGACCACCAAGGAGATCGAGCGCGGCAAGACAAAGTGCGAACGCTACTGGCCCGATGAGGGACAATGCAAACAGTTTGGCAATGCCAAGGTGCAGTGCATCAAGGAGAACTCCACCAACGATTATACGCTGCGCGAGTTTCTCTTCTCGTGGCGTGACAAGCCAGAGCGTCGCATCTATCACTATCACTTCCAAGTGTGGCCCGATCATGGTGTGCCCGCCGATCCTGGCTGTGTGCTTAACTTCCTGCAGGATGTCAACACCAAGCAGAGCAGTCTGTCGCATGCCGGCGAGAAGCCCGTAAGTCTCTAATCAGCACACACGATCACATCCACTGAAATCCATTCCTTAACCAACAATCTCTATCCCTCTCTCTCTCTCTCAAGGGACCCATTTGTGTGCACTGCTCGGCGGGCATTGGACGCACGGGCACATTTATTGTGATTGACATGATCCTGGATCAGATACAGCGCAATGGTAAGCATTCAACTATTACTCATCACTCGAATAAGGATCACAAATGTTAATAACAGCGTAACATTTGGCTAGAAGTTGCTTAACATTGTGTATGAATGTAAACATGCGCTGTTAACATGCAAGCAGTGCTGTACATGACTGCTGCTTAACAGAATGTACCAATGTTGGCATTGCTGTTACAAATTTAAACTCTCTTTATAAGCAGTTCAATGTAACAGACTTTATTTGTTTTAATCAGGCTTGGACACCGAAATCGATATACAGCGAACAATTCAGATGGTGCGATCGCAGCGCTCGGGAATGGTGCAGACGGAGGCGCAGTACAAGTTCGTCTATTATGCGGTACAGCATTTTATACAGACGCTGATAGCACGCAAGCGGGCCGAGGAGCAGAGCATTCAGGTTGGACGCGAGTACACCAACATCAAGTGAGTGTCACTTTCAACTACCTACTCAAGTACAGTACAACTTCTCTAACGTTAACCAATTTCAGTGGCAATAGCGAACTTTTCAGTTGCGTTTCAAATTCAATTGATACCAAATTTTTCAAAAATATTTTTAATACAATTAATTATTGTATTATAATTTTGTTAGATTACTTTTTTATTTGATTTGGTTTTTTTCTTAAATTATAAATTTTTACAAAAATCTGTATCTAGTCATTTTATTTTTAATTTTTCTTCAACTCAAAATTGAATTTTTATTTGTGCTGGTTCACTTTAGAGAAGTTTGACTGTAGCTGAATCGATAAAAATACAAATAATAACAAGAATTATAATTTGTTTTCTTAAAGGTACACTGGCGAAATCGGCAATGATTCACAAAGATCTCCACTACCACCAGCAATTTCTAATCTAAGTTTAGTAGCGAATAAGGCAACAGCAGCAACATCAGCAGCAGCAGCAGCAGCAGCGGCAGCAACGACATCAGCAGCAGCAGCAACAGCGGAACCATTGGCGGGAGCAATTGTTGTTGGCAATAAGCATGCCTCCAAGTTGCAGCCACCACTGCCGCCGCTTGGCGCCAGCAACAATAACAACAGCAGCATCAGCAGCAACAACAGCAGCAACAACAGCAGCAGCGGCGGCGGCAACAATCACTGCAGCAATGCGAATGGCAATGGCAACATTCTTGGCAATGGCGCTCATATGCGTAAATCCAATTTTTACAGCGACTCGCCAACACTGAAGCAGCAACAGCAGCAACAGTTGCAGCATCAGCAGCAGCAACAGTTGCAGCAGCAGCAGCAGCAGCAACAGCAACAGTTGCACGATGCAGCAGCAGCAGCAGCAGCAGGTAAGCAGAAGCAGGTCATGGGCCGGCCCATGCTGGTTGGTGTACTCAAAATGCTGACCAGTCCCATCATCTTTCAGCCAAATACAAAAACATTCCCAAAGACATGAACAGTCTGAGGCAACAGCAGCAACATCAGCAGCAGCATCATCAGCAGCATCCGCCGCATGTTGCTGCCTACGTTGCTGCTGCGCCTGCGCTGCCGCCGCCGCCGACGCCGCCGCGTAAAGCATGACAAATGAATTTCTAATTTCACACACACACACACACACACATGCATACCCATCTACACACACACACACACACATTCACTCACACTATCATTTTTGATATGCACTTTCTTACCTATTTAATTGTTTCTTTGTCCATATTTGTTGTGTGCAATTTTTTTCAAATATTTTAAATTGTTTTTATAACTCGCCCCCACCCCCTTGTAACAATGCAATCCCTCTCCGTCAGCCCAACCCCCTCTCCCCTCCCCTGTCAGCCATGTTTGTATGTAGTTGTTAAGCAAAAAAAAAAAAAAAAAAAAAAACAAAGAAAAAGCTAAAATTGTAATTGGGCTGCAGCAGCACCAGATTTAGTACGATATATATACATATATATATATATATTTGATCTATGATCTATAATATGGATCTATGATCTATAATATGGATAAAATACCAGCCACTGCGCATATTGTTTTAGTGTTGTAAGTGTTGATAAACAAAACAAAACAAAATCGAAAAACAAAAAACAAAAAAGAAAAACAAAAAAAAGCGTTGATTGTGATTCAAATAACGACGTCAAACGGAACAGAATGAGAACAGAAAGCAGCGAACAGAGAACAGAAAGCAGAACCGAAATGGAACAGTAATAGAACAGATTAGCATAGAGATAGAACAGAACAGAAACAGATCATATACCCATTGATTTGAACAGATTAAACAGAATGAACCGAATGAACAGATTAAACAGAATGAACAGAATAGCGGTAAGCGCATAAGAATTCATTTCAAATGTAAACAAGACAGCAAGAAAACAAAAACTAAAACAAAAACGAATAGAAAAAAACCTTTAAAAACACATACAAATAATTATAAATCAAATTTGTCAAATTTGCCTTGTCTAAAAATATTAAATAATAATAATAATGATATTGCGATACATGAAAATAGTTTAAGATGATTATGTGCAAAAGTTTTGTTGCATTTGCAACGTTTTATTGTTAAACACTGTTTTTAACTTGTCTTTCCCCATGTGGTCCCCCCTCCTCCTCCCCCCATCTCTCTCTCTATCTACTACCCGCAAATTCACGCTCTTTTTTGTCAAGTGTTTAATTGAATGCTGTCTTTTAACTGTTAACTGTAAAACTCGTAACTGTATTCTGTATATTGATTCTCTCTCTTTTTTGATTGAATAATGTATTTTGCTTTAATTTTATATACGGACGTACGAATATAACTTATCAAATTTATTGTGTTACATTTTAAATGATAATCAACTTAGGAATTACAATTATTATTATTATTATTATTATTATTATTACTATTACTATTATATATTATTATTATTAATATTAATATTATTATTATAATTATATTTGTATATGCATAGCTTTTTTTTTTTTAATTGTACTTTTTAATTTAAGTTTATTCGATTGTGTGTGTGTTATTTTTTTGTAGTAAAAAGAAACCGTTTAAAGAAATGTAAGCCAAATTTCTAAATGCAATATTTTAAAACTGTACGTTGTGCATGTCACACACACACACACACACACACACACACACACATTTATATATGTATATATACATGCATATTATGTCTTCAATTTGTTTGATTTTTATAAACATTTGACAAGTTATTTGCGAATTATTGCTCGTAAACACACATACACACACACACACACATACAGAGCAAACATTTTGAGTAATCTATTTACATAATTTAAAAAATAAACACACAAACATTTGTAATTTATAAATTAATTATTATTTTCATTGCTTTTTGTAAGTGCTTTAAATTGTTATTGATTTCGCAACGAAAAAAAAGAAGAAAAACTAAAAACAAAGCAAAAACACAAATTATATTTGTATTTATACATAAAATAAAACATTTTATATGAGATAATTAAAAAAAAACAAAAAACACAAAAACAAAAATGTTATACATGTTGATTTTTTCATTTATTTATTTATACTCATTTTATGAGTTTTGCATGAGTTATTGAAACTTCACACAACAAAAGCGATGCTGCCAAACTTCACACAACTACAATGTAAGCTATTTGGGTTCTGAATTTAATTTTTATTTTTGTAAATATTTTTATTTGTTGTCAATACAGCACACTTGATAAGGTTAGACCTTACAACGAGCCCTATAACCAAACAAAAATAGACCAACAGCCACAATAATAAAACAAATATACAATAAACAAGCGCAACACCAAGAAAACACACAAAAAGCAGAATAACAATAAGCACGAACCTTGTTCAGCAACAATAAAATAGAAATTATTACCATATTGCGATTATACTAGAACCCTAGCTATAGAGAGACCCGAAACTGCCGAGCCATGTGAAAACTCCCTTTTTTCTTTTCCTTTGACTTGACAACAATTTAAGGTTATGATCTTTGATCTATGATCTATGATCTATGATCTATGATCTATGATCTATGATCTATGATCTATGATCTATGATCTATGATCTATGATCTATGATCTATGATCTATGATCTATGATCTATGATCTATGATCTATGATCTATGATCTATGATCTATGATCTATGATCTATGATCTATGATCTATGATCTATGATCTATGATCTATGATCTATGATCTATGATCTATGATCTATGATCTATGATCTATGATCTATGATCTATGATCTATGATCTATGATCTATGATCTATGATCTATGATCTATGATCTATGATCTATGATCTATGATCTATGATCTATGATCTATGATCTATGATCTATGATCTATGATCTATGATCTATGATCTATGATCTATGATCTATGATCTATGATCTATGATCTATGATCATGATATATGATATATGATTATGTTATGATTATGATTATGATTATGATATTATGATATATGATCTATGATCTATGATCTATGATCTATGATCTATGATCTATGATATATGATCTATGATCTATGATCTATGATCTATGATCTATGATATATGATATATGATATATGATATATGATATATGATATATGATATATGATATATGATCTATGATATATGATCTCTGATCTTATTCTTATTCTTGATTTTTCGTTTCGGTTCTTCTGACCACAGGATTTCTCAAAAGCAATTCCCGATACACTTGCATTGGATATGCGTGCATGTTACTTAGTATTTATACATATATATATATATATATACATACTATACACATGCATATATATGTAAACTTAATCATATTTTTATGATATCCACAAAACGTTTATACACTCATAGTTAGTTCTTACCGAATAATTGTAATGCCGAAGCCTGGCTTCAAATTCGCGTTTGTTAATCGAGTTTTAGCTTTAGTTTTAGTCCTCGACTCCTCCTCGGAAAAACGAAAAACGAAAAACGAAGAAACCAATCAGAACGAGTAACGATAAATGAAAAACGTTAAACCGTAAAAAACCAAAAACCTCTTTTTGAACTGAACACATTATTATATAGTATTATTATACTTATATACTTATATATATATATATATAATCCATAATTGTGCAAGTTGTTAATAGGCAATCGCACAGCCTTTAAAAAAAAAAAAAACGAAATATTAGCTGTAACAAATGGAATGGTACTTTCACATCGAATTGGATAACTGAAAAGCTGAGAAACTGAGAAACTTGAAAAATGCAAAAAACAGGATAGCTGCCTAACTGAATAGCTGGATAACTGGAATGTAGGATGCCAAATGCCAAAGCACAACGTTTAAAGGATGTTAACCAATCAAATCAAATCAAAAACAAACAAACAAACAAAAAACCAACAAAAGAAAACACCAAATACCAAACGCTTAATTATAAATAATTAAAGAAATTTACTTAAACAATGAATGAATTCGAAGCTTCAAATAGCGATAGATGTGTGTAATAAGAGAAAACAACAACAACAACAACAACATCAACAACAACAAAAAGAAAAACCAAAAGAAAAACAACAAAAAAAAAAACAAATACAAATTATAACAAATTACTACCATAGAAACCCAAACACCAAGTAGGGAAAATGCTTTATTAACTACTATTTAATTAGAAATTTACAATTGTAATTTACCAATTCGAAAACTTTAAAGTTGGTGAAACTTAAACAAAACCGTTAAATACACATACGATATTGAAACCCTAGAAACAACAAAACCTTTGTAAACGCATATATATATATATATATATATACATACATATATGTATATTATATTACTTATACAAAATATGTATATATTTATAGGCAGTCGTGTTCTCAAATTCCATTTCTCAGCAATATCGCACAAACTTGGAAACGCAAAGCAATTACAATTTCAGCCTGCCACAACAAAAAAAAAAACTACTTATGCCTTGTATGTGGAATTTGAGAGCATTACTGTTAGTTATCGATAGTAACTTTGATCGAATATCGAAAACAGACGTTATTCCACAAATAAATGATATTTATATATATTCTAGAGATTCTATAGGTTTAAACAAGAACGAAATCGAAATCGAAAACGAAAGCAAAAACCCAAAACCAAAAATCAAATAATCAAAGTATCGATTTATATACAGATAGATATGTCAAGTACGAAACGCACATGCTAAAAATATACAACGCAATTTTTGTAAAATTTAATTAACAATCAATTCGAAACTACTTTTGCAAATAGCTCTTATCGAATAGATAAGAATAAAAAAAAAAAAAAAAAAATTATTATATATACAAGAAATATTTAACTTTTGTATAACTATCAAAATATTGTTAAAATATGGATGATTACATCCTAAAAAAAAAAAAAAAAAAAAAAATTAAATACGAAAACAAAAACAAAACCAACCAAAGGTAAACGAAGTAAACAAGCCCACAACAGAAAAAGGACAAGTAAAAAGAATAAAAAATAAAAAAAAAAAACAACAATGATATTAAAAAGGAAAAAACCGAGTTATTGTAGCTTTAATGAAAACATTTATATATATACATACATATATATGTATGTATTAACGTAACGAAAAATCAAATTAAATAGAAACACAAATTATATTCGTTGTAAATGTTAAAGCAACTATGTGTTAAAGAAATTGCAAAAGGCAAGTGAAACGATTCTCAACAATAAAACGAAGCCACAAAAAACATTAAAAGCATAGCTGTTAAAAAAAAAAAAAAAAAAAAATTATACTGAAAAAAAAAACCAAAGGATAATAATAACAATACTTATTAAACAATTTTTGTGTCTGCATATTTAAAAAAGAAATGAAAGAAATATATACATACATACATAAATATATTATTGAATAAACGATATTCCACATACAATCAGTGTTGCCAAATCAGCTTTTTTCCCGTCAGATCTAGCTTTTTTGAAAGTCAAACAGCGAGGGAAAATTCAAAACAGCGGGCAGCGGGAAATCTAGCTTGTTTTTAATTAAGTCAGATTTTTTCAGCTTTTTCCAAAAAGCGATCTTTAAAATTAAATAAAGATTTTTTGTTCAATCCGACAATAATCCGAAAATAAATAAAAACCAACCAAAGTTGAAATAGAAAAAAAAAAATCCGGAAAAAAATTAAATAAAAAAAAACCGAAATTTGAAAATTTTTAAAAAAATGAGAACATCTTTAAAGCACTTTCAAACTGGTTTACGGACCTTAATAGCCTAATAGCAGTAGATTGCAGTTGGCCAAGGCCAAGTCAATTGTTGGCTGACTACCGCAAGATTAGATACTAGAAGCCATACATATAATCCAGACATCTTAAACACACACACAAGCGATCGATTGAAATACACATGTGTGTTTACAGTTCGTCTGCTGCTTGATAACAGCGTTAGAGCAGCGCATTTGCAGCGCTGCTAATCGTACGCTCAACTGCAGTGCAATGTTAACTGCAATCCAATTCACAACAAAATACTGGAAGGCAATCAGTGTTCAAAGTTAACAGTAGCGACTGCTGTTTGCTAACAGCACTGTTAATCGTACGCTGATCTGCAGCCGAAATCCAATTGGATTGAATTGAACTGATTGCGCTCGTTAGTTCCAATTGGTAGACGGTCGGTCAATCAATTGGGTTTCAATAATTGCACTGCACAGATGCCGCTTTTATGGTTGCTGCTTGGCTTGGCGCTCTGCCTGCTGCTGTGGAGCAAGCGACAGTTGTTGCTGCTCGGCCGCAGTCTGCCCGGTCCCTGGGCGCTGCCAGGGCTGGGCAATGCCCAAATGATTGGCAAACTGAAGCCCGAATGTGAGTTGAGTTGAGTTTCAGTTATGTTATGTTAAGTTGCTGTTGTGGCCAGAACTCTGTTATTGCTTGCTTGCTTGCTTGCTTGCTTGCAGTTATCTTTCTGGTGTTTACAGAGCTGCGCGAACGCTATGGCGCCACCTATCGCCTGTGGCTGGGACCGCAACTCTGGGTGTTTCTCCACAGCGCCGAGGAGACCCGAGAAGCCCTCCAAGATCCATCGCTGCGCAAGGCGGCCACCTTTCAGCAGCTATCGCCGCTCATTGGCAACGGCCTCCTGATCAGCCATGGCCAGGAGTGGAGCGCTCAGCGTCGCCTCCTCACCCCCTCATTTCAGCCGCAGTTGCTGCGCAGCTTTGCGCCGGTGCTGGCCAAGCATGCGGATCGCCTGCTGGACAGACTACAACAGACCGAGGGTTTTGCCATTGAGGTAACGGATCATCTATTCGCCTGCCTCCTGGATGCCATTGTCGGTGAGTTATATGATCCTCACTGGGTGGATTAGTGTTACATTCAAAAGGACGCACTGTATCCGGATTTCCCATTGGGTATCTAAGAAGAAACTATTCGGTTTTGCCCGGGTCTCATGTTACACTTTAAATATGCTCGACCCATAACATATATCTATATATATACATGCAAGATTCTCAAAGCCTAGAAGGATCGGCCTTTTAGAAAGTTCGAATCACACACATCAATTTATTTGTATGTTTGCATCAAAGTGAGAAGATCCTTTTGGGATCTTTGTCAATGTTGGGTTGAAAATGTACAGTTGCTCCCCAAACTCCAGACTCCAGACTCCACACTCCACGCATGAAAAGGATCAGTGGCCAGCGATCATCCTCATTTTGAAATTGGGAAACTTGTAATAGAACTTGTTCATTAGGAGCGAGAACTTGACGTACAAGAGACCCGGACGTAGTTGGTAGCGTCTTTCCAGCATCTTGGCAACAGGACTCAACTTGGCGGCTTCAGTCACCGGTATTGGTTGCAGTTCCGATAAGTTGAATGGCATGTCCTCTTCATCTTGTCCCAGATCCTCCACCTGATCGTTCTTCACAATCATCCTTTCCAGCTTGTGCAGCGCCAGGGAATACGCCTTCGATGGACACTTGGATGCCATCATCAGCGTTTCGCTGGCCAAATAGCCAAGGTCATTTCCAAGATCGTAGATGGGGCTGCTCGAGACAACTGGTGCGGATACGCTGCGTATAAGTGATGTCTCATTGTCTTCACTCATGGTTTCCTTTCAGTCTTTGTTTTATTGGTGTATTTGAGTATTGCCGAAACTTATTTAAATCTACTTTTATTTTAATAACTAGATCTTTTTCTAATAATTTTGAAATTCGGAGCGTTATTACCGGTATTCCATGTTATTCCATGTAAAACTGAATAAAAACCGAATGCCGAAACCGAAACTCAGGCCTACTAAGGACACAAAAGATCAAATCAAATGATACTAAACAAACATATGTATATATAGATGGATATTCCAATATTCCAAAACAGAGCTAACAGTACTCAGCTGCTGTTAGTTAACATTTTAGGTAACATTCAACACTACAGAGAGAAGGATAAAACTATTAATCATAACAGTATCATTTATTTCATATATATATCATATGTATATATCCATTTTTGTAGGTATACGTAGTATATGTGAGCTACAAGAAATTTCCCGGCTTTGTTGACATTGAACAGACAGAATCAGAATCCCTTGAAATGCCCTTCCAAGACTTCAAGCTCCCATAACTTTCCCAAAACTGAAAGATTTTTGAGTTTGACATCATTTTTATTATGGCTTGTCCTCTTAATAAATTCGACATTCGAAGTTTTTGGAAATTTATAAAAATACTTTTTTTTGACTTTTTTTCTAACAATTTAGCGACCTTTCATAATAATAATATAATGTTATTTAGCTATCAACTGGCATATATGGGAAGAAAAATTAAACTAATTTGTCTGTAAAAAATTACGCCAAAAATGTAAAAAAAAAAATTGGATGGTAAACTGCCCACGAAAAATGACCTTCCTAGACTTAAAACTGCCACAACTTTGTCAAATCTGAACCGATTCTCAATCCCGAGGCCATTTTGATCATTAAACGGCATCAAGTTTAATTCTAAATCTCAAGTTTATGAATTTTTGAAAAAATAAAACTTAGTATTTTTTTGGTGAAAAAAGCATAAGGGGGGACCCTTACTAATTTTGATTTTTCAAAAATTAGAATCTTGAAATTTTACGTTTAATTTATTGTGGATGTCTCAATAAGTATAAAAAACTATACGAAAAGTGATTTTGTGGTAATTAATTTTTCTGTCAAAAATCACGCCAAAAGTGACAAAAAAATTAGCTTGTAAAGGTCTTAAATCTGTAGAAATTGCCTTTCCAGATTTCAAACTTCCATAAGTTTGCTAAAACTGAACCTTTTTGATCATGAGTTGTCCTCTAGATAAATTCTACATTTAAGATATCTTCAATTTCAAATTATATATATTTTTTTTTTTTTGATTATTTTTACATGGCTTCTACTTAGATACCTCGATGGGCTACCAGCTGGACACGCAGCAGGCTGAACAGTCGCCCATTGTGGCCGCCTTTCATCGGAGCGGGGAGCTGCTGTTCAAGCGGATGATTAATCCGCTGCTTGCCACCGATTTCGTGTTCCAGCGGACACGATTATGGCGCGAGCTGCGCGTTCAGTTGGAGCTGATCCACACGCTGATGGAGCAGATCATCGAGCAGCGCGATGCGGAGCTGAAGATCGAGCAGCAGCAGCGGGAGGAGAGGCAGGAGGAGGAGGAGCAACAGGAGGAGCGCAAGCCACGCATCCTGCTTGATGCCATGTTGCTGGCCGGACTGAGTCGCCAGCAGATTCGCGACGAGGTCAACACCTTTGTCTTTGCGGTGAGTCTCTGCTAGAAGATTGGGAATTAGAGCAAATATATATATATATAGATACATGACTGTCGAAATTACAAACAATTATTTTTAAAGCTTAAAAAATAACAAAAACAATTTTCCAACAATTTTTAAGCAACTCTAGCTTAAAAATTGTTATGTAATATTCCTGATTTTTAGGGCTATGCTTAACCAATTTATTATTTGTTTAATATCGACATAGTTCAATTAAAAGTATAAATTACTTAAATTAAAATTAATAACATTTGCTGAAGAAATACCAATTCTAAATGTAATATTTATGATTAAATAAGTTACAGTTTCTAATAATTAAAGTATAAATTTTATAGGATTGGGCATACTGAAAGAAACCCAGTATATGATAAAAGTAACCTGTAGTAAGGGAAAGTCTCATGTCTCTAGCTTTCGTAACCTATCTTGCAAGTTTTCTTTCTCTATATATCCTGATCGCTGTCTCTCTCTCTCTCTTCTCTCTCTCTCTCTCTCTCTTTCGATTGCCAGGGTGTGGACACGAGCACGGCAGCAATGGGATTTGTGCTATATGCACTGGCCAAGGAGCCGGCGGCACAGGAGAAGCTGCATGCGGAGCTGGCACAGCTGGCGCCCGGCGGTGCTGCGGATTGGGATGCGCTGAGTGGCCTCGTCTATTTGGATGCGCTGCTGAAGGAGGTGCTGCGCATGTACACCATAGTGCCCACCACTGGACGCCAGACGACGCGATCCACAACAATTGGAGGGCGTCGCTACTGCGCCGGCGTCACGCTCTGGATCAATATGTACGGCCTGGCCCACGATGCTAGCTACTTTCCAGCGCCGTACGAGTTCCGGCCGGAACGCTGGCTGCAGCCGGAGGCGAAGGCGACACCCTACAGCTATATACCATACTCGGCCGGACCGCATGTGTGCATCGGACGCAAATATTCGCTGCTGCTGATGAAGCTCCTCACCGTCCGCATTGTGGAGCGCTTTCGCCTCGAGCTGCCCGACCCGCAGGCGCAACTGGTGCTGCAGTCCCAAATGGTGCTCCGAATCCGCGATGGCATCCACATCAAGTTTGTGCCTCGCTGACTCCAGGAATCTATAATCGAAGTTGAACTTTTTTAACACATAAAGTATAAATATAATTAAATCGTTTGAGAATTTAATTAAAAATATCAAAGTTAAAATTATGCATATAAAAAGTCTAGAATTAAACTTTATTCCATTTTGCAACTTTTATTCGAGCTACAAAAAATTCAAAATTCCAAATCCAATTTAAAGCTATTTGAAACCAATTCGGGAATTAAAAATACTGTTTTTTAATTTTTGTTTGTTTTTAAAATTATCAAAATATTTCAATACATTTTAAACTTTATTTCTTTCTATTTTTTCAAACGGTTAAAATTTTTGTTATGAAATGCGTTCTATTTTTCAAATGTATATTTTAATAATACAAATACAAAATATATTAAATATATTATTAAAATGAAAGAAACATTTTTAATAAAATATGAAAGTTAACCAAAGTTTCAAGTAGACTATTTTCTATATATATCTTAACAATATACTAAATTATAAAAAATAACAATATATAATTTAAGAATTATATGATAAAAGTTCAAATTATAATTATTAATCTAGCTTCCTTTTCAGTACTGTTTTCCAGTTGAAATTTGTTCACATTACATTTGTTATACTTTGCGACTTTTATACATATATATTTGCATATTCCTCATGTGGATGAAACGTTCGATCGCAATGGGTCCTGGCCAAGGACAGCAACAAGGACGGGGACAGGGACAAGGACATTGTCCAGCCACCCAGCGGAACTTTCTGCGCGAGAACAGGCTGCTGGTGAGTCGGACACCACTGGCGCTGCTGCGACGGCTGGAGAGGGAGCGAGAGCGAGAGCGGGAACAGGATCAGGAGCGGGATCAGTGCCGTTACAAGTTGCCGAAAACCGCTTCGCTGGCACGTCAGGCGGGCTCTCTGCCGCTTCTCGAGACGCAGCGTTGCCTGACCAATGGCAGACGACAGGGGCAGATACAGAGACGAGCTACGCAGCGTTCGGAGAAGCAGATCCAAACGGAGGATATTAGCGATGAGCAGTTCCTGAATACGGCGCTGCTCAAGTGTACGGAACAGGCGCGTTTTCTGCGTGCCTGCAGCGAGGGCGATGATCCATTTGTCCCCATTGACTGTGAGGATGCTGCCAGCAGCTGCCTGCGACGCACTGCATCCAATTTTGAGCTGGGCAAAGTGGCCAGCTGGCAGCGTGGGAAGCCACAGCGGCCGCTTGCAGGGATTGAGTTGAAGCAGGAGCGGGAGCTGGAGGAGGCAGAGGTGGTAGCGGCACCGCAGGTGCGGCAGCTGGCCATACCGGACATAACGGATGTGGAGCAGGAGCCGCAACTGGATCAGTCGTTGAGTGCACGCACAAATGCCTCCAGCTGCTCGCAGGCAACTTCTGCTGCTCCTGCTTCTGCTCCCGCTCCCAGTGCTGCTGCAGATGAAGCCTTGCAGGATGCACTGCAGCGGCAGCTGGAACAGCAGCGGGAGCAGCAGCGGGCACTGCTGCAGGATCACGTGCTCTTAACGGAACAGCAGCGCATCGTCTGGCTGGAAGCGGCTCAGCTGCGCCAAAGGGAGCTAATCTGGGAATATAATCGTCTGCCGCTCTCCAGTTGCACGTTGCGTGTTCGCAACCTGAAGCTGCAGCTGGAACAGCAGCTGGACCGGATTGACAGCGATCTGACCATGCTCCACCTGCCACAGGTGTATATCGGACGCGATCAGATACAGCAAATCCCTAGTATATCGTCTTGAAGATTTATTATATCGATATCGATATGGTTTTGATTTTGTTTGGATTCAGCTAAACAATTATAAATAGCTAAAGCTTTAGCTGATTCAGGCAAAATCAGTTCACAATATCAGCGGAAATATACAAACATATATTTTATATATTGTCTTTTGTTTATTGTCATGCTTAATTTGATGCTAGTAGCTGTAACTTTTAGAGTATGTTTTATTTCCCCTGGATTTTTCTATATAAGTATGTATGTCAGAAATGATATTTCGCAAACAACAAAAAGTGTTGATCGATCTAAAGCTTATTTTTAAAGATCTAAATAAAATAATTGGTCAAGTATTCCATTGGTTAAAATTCAAATCTGAACTAATAGAAACCGAGTCAACCTATCGAACATTGTCAAAACTGAAATCTCGTCTCAGATTTTAGCTACTCAATAACAAAGTTGTTCAGTATAATATTTTCCAGCACGTATTTACTGCCGAAATTGTGTTTAAAATTTGTCAACTGCATTTGCTGTGTAAATAAATTAATCGCTAACAGAAACATCGTCGTTGTTAATAATATTCGCGCGCGTGTGTACACACTGACTGAACGCAGGGCTGCAAGCCACTGACGCCGTCGCAGAGTTATCGTTGTTCCCACCATTTTTCGAATTATTGAAGACGCCGCGGCAGCAGTTGTTATTTTTAGTTAAATGTTTAGTAATTCGTGTGTGTGCGCTGTCAACTGAAGTCTGAGTGCATTTGTTAAAGGCGCAACTAAACGGTGCAGTTTTTCAATACAAGCGTAACGAGTGTCAGTTGGAGGTGAGTTTGGAAATTAGGGAATCATTTTGGTGTTGATTTTTATTATAGTTTTTCTTTTTTAGCATTTAGATTAATTTAATAGATTCGCTTCAGCCATGTCCGACTGCTGCGTGACTGTTGCACTGCGCGTGCGTCCGCTGGTCAAATCGGAGGTGGATCGCGGCTGTCGCATTTCTGTGCAGCGGGCGGCGGATGGCGTTCCCCAGGTGACAGTAAACCGCAGTGATTCCTTCACTTACAATTACGTGTTCGACACCAATGACACGCAAAAGGACTTATATGAGAGTTGCGTGCGCAGCAAGCTGCAGAAACTTCTTGACGGATTCAATGTTACAATTCTGGCTTACGGACAAACGGGTTCCGGCAAAACCTTTACAATGGGAACGGCTTTTAATGGCGTTATGGATGATCATGTGGGAGTTATACCGCGTGCCGTGCATGAAATATTTGAGATGACGTCCACAATGAAGGAGGAGTATGAATTTAAGATCAGCTGCTCCTTTGTCGAACTGTATCAGGAGCAGTTCTTCGATCTCTTCTCTCCCAACAAACGCGAGGATAGCACCGTTGACTTGCGCGAGGATCGTAACCGCATTGTCATCCCGGGACTGACCGAGGTGGAGGTCACTGAGGCCAAGGACGTTACCGATCAACTGATCCGTGGCTCCTCCGGCCGTGCCGTCGCCTCAACGGCCATGAACGAGACCTCATCTCGCTCCCATGCCATCTTCACCTTGACGGTGATGGCCACCAAAATCAATGGACAGTAAGTTGAATCCACATTTCCAATTCCCAACAATATAAATATTACAACTGTTATTTACAGGAAATCAGTAGCCACGTCCAAGTTCAATTTGGTGGACTTAGCTGGCTCGGAGCGCTGCTCGAAGACACTCACTTGCGGCGATCGCTTCAAGGAAGGCGTCAACATCAACAAGGGTCTCCTTGCCCTGGGCAATGTCATCAATGTGCTCGGCTGTAAGTTAATGTTACAGATTACTAAGCAAATGCTTGCTTCCTTTGCCATTTGTTCTACTCATATTGATTGATAAAGATTAGAAGAGATTAATGGATTTGCCATCTCGTATTTGCAGCTGGCCAAAGTATTGGCTATGTGCCGTATCGCCAGTCGAAGCTGACGCGTCTACTGCAAGATTCGCTGGGTGGTAATTCAATTACGCTGATGATTGCCTGCGTCAGTCCGGCGGACTATAACGTGGCCGAGACGCTCAGCACGCTGCGGTATGCGGATCGGGCTCTGCAGATTAAAAACAAGCCTGTGGTAAATCTTGACCCTCACGCCGCCGAAATAATGGTGCTCAATGATATAATACACAACCTACGTCTTGCTCAGCTCACTAACGGTAGCGGGGGCGGTGGTGGTGCTGGGGGCGACGGCTGCTCGGGCGGTGACGACTGCCCGAACAACCAGGCCAAGGAGGACCGTAAGCGGCTCAGCGAGCAGCTGAAGCTCGTGGAGCAAAAGAATCGCCGGCTGCAGAAGGAGCTACAGCAGGCGTTGATCGATTTGGCCGATAATGAAATGCGTGCCCATATTGCCGAAGTGACGCACGACAAGCTCAAGGTGCATGTGCTCGAGCTGAAGACCAAGCTGTGCGAGCAGCCATCGTCTGCTGGTCAGGCGGAACAGGAGTGGCACACGCAGCAGTTGCGCGATCTAACACAGATGGTAGCTGGCGTGGATGAGGAGCTGCAGCAGACGGACATGGCGCTGCAGACGCATCGCAAGGAGTGCCTCGAAGGCGCCAATGGCACTGGCAGCGAGGAGTCGAATCTGGTCGGCGAGGAGTCGCACGAGGGGCTGCAGTCGCGCACCGAGGAGTACACACTGAAGCAGCTGGATCTCAATGGCGAACTGCGCAACATCAATCGCCAGCTGGACCTCAAGCAGGAGCTGCACGATCGCGTCACGCTGAACTTCAGCAGGCTGCATGACAATGTGTACGATGAGAAGCTGAGGGAAAGCCAGCTGGTGATCGAGCAGCTCGAGGCGGAGCGACGTGAGCTGCTGGATCAGGTGCGCAACAACAAGCAGAAGGACACGTCCGCCAAGCTAGCCGAGGAGCGACGCAAGCGGCTGCAGCTGTGCGAGCAGGAAATCGCTGATATGCGACGCAAGATTGTCCAACAGAACAACATGCTCAAGATGCGCGAGAAGGAGCGCGAGAAGATCCTGAATCTGAGCACCGAAATACGCACCATGAAGGAGTCCAAAGTGAAACTGATACGCAGCATGCGCTCCGAGTCCGAGAAATTCCGCCAGTGGAAAATGGCCAGCGAGAAGCAGCTCACCCAGCTCAAGAGCAAGGATCGCAAAATGCAGAGCGAAATGGTAAGACAACAGACACTCCACGCCAATCAGCGCCAGGTGCTCAAGCGCAAATGCGAGGAGGCGATGGCCACCAACAAACGGTAAGTCACTGGGCGAAAATCATCCCGATTTGCAATTTCAACAGTTCTCTTTGCTATAGTCTCAAGGATGCCCTGGATCGCCAGAGCAACGCACTGATGCAACGTCAGCGGCATGCCAAGGATCCGTCTGGTGCTGAAAAATTGGATGCACTGCTCGATCGCGAGCTGGAGGTGATACTATCGCTGGTCGATGCAGAGCACAGTTTGGACCAGCTGATGGAGGATCGTGCGATCATCAATTCGCACTTCACGGAGCTCAAGCATCTTCTTGAACTGAATCCAGACCCGGAACGAGAACCGCTCTTGGCCAGCCTCGAGGAGGAACTGGAGATGCGCAACGCTCAAATCGCCGATCTGCAGCAGAAGGTGTGCACCAACGATCTGGACACCCGCATGACGACATTGCGCGAAACCGCCCAGAGCATTGGAGAGGCGCGTGCCATCAATGGCAAACTGCTCAAGAGTCTTGTGCATCAGCGGCGCGAGTTGGCGCAGTCCATCATGGAGCGCAAAGTGCTGTTGGATGAGCATCAGACGCAGCTGAACGAGGTGCAGAAGCAATACGATGATGCGAGCAAGTGTCTGCGTGAGGCCAAGGATCATCACGAGGAGAAAATGGCCCGTGAGAAGCGCGGCTACGAGGAGAAGGTGGCGGTGCTGTTGCGCACGGGCAACGCCAGCTCCGAGCAGCCGGAGGAAATAATGCGCCAGCAGATTGTCGAGGAGCTGCTCATCACGAAAGAGTCACTGCAAAAGGAACTCGACGACATCAAGTCCAAGTCCAAGGCTAAAAAGCAGCCGCTGAAATTCAATGCCGATGAATCGGTGCTGAACACGAGCATGTCCGACGATGGCGGAGATGTTGACAACGATCCCGACTGGGTGCCACAAGCCAAGCGCTCCAAGGCAAGTGTGGAAGTTGAGCAAGTTGAAGAGTCAAGTCCTTAAATGATGTTTCTTTGTTTGTTTGTTCTTTTTTATCGTCGCACAGAAGTCCAATTCGAATAATGCCACTATCAATGGTGACACCTCCAATACTAATATGAATAGCAACAGCAACAATACCCCACCCAATCCCAATCCCACATCCAACCCAAATAGCAGCAACACACTACAGACGAGCAAGGACCTCAAGGACCTGGCGGAGGATGAGACAATGCGTAAAACCAGCTGCAATTGCCGCATCAAATGCAACACAAAACGTTGCGGCTGTTACTCAATTGGCAGCGGCTGCAGCAGTCATTGCAAATGCCGCGCCAGCTGCCAGAATCCCAGCAACAAGGAGAACTCAACACCCGGCTCGCCGACATCGCCACAAAATGCGACAATCACGTTGGCGATTCATTCGCCCAACGACAACAACACCATGACCAGCAGCAACAACAATAGCAAGAACAACAACAACAGCAGCAGCAGCAGCTTAATTGCTGATCCAAGTGAAGACCAAAATGTGCCTTTGAAATCAACATCTGTGGCGAACGCCTCCAGATTACCCAGGTGTGCATAAAACCTACCGCTGCTATATCATTTGTACTTTTATATATTTGTCTCTTTCTTTTTAGAAATTCGCAGCTGCTCTTGGATACACCTTCCTCAAAAAAGAAGTTCTTTTAAACAGCTCACTATTTATCTCGTATTCCTAAGCGATGCATCAGTTTTATACTTTCCATATTTTAGCCATTGATGTACATTTTCTCATTTTATTCGTTGTTATTGTAAGTTACCATTGATTGTATTATTGCCATTTCATTTTGCTCATCATTATAATATTTTCTACACGCAGGATGTGCAGCGTAGAGTCTCCATTTGTATGGTCATCTCTATCCAGCAGCATCACCACATCATTCGCAATTGTGTCCTGCTATCTCACAATTCATGCGCATAGGAGTGAAAGAGAACGTCGTCTCGTTCTCACGACAGAGGAGAGAGAAAGAGACAGCACATTTTTGAACCTACAGCTTTTTTTTGGTTGTTGGAAATTTCGAATTGTATAATTGGAAACTTAGTTTCCACGGCTGTAATAACACATACTATTTTTCAAATTCAACCGATTAACGTTTTTGAATTTCGTTTCCTTTGCAAATGTAATGTTAAAATCAAACATGTTTAATAAATGGTATTCCATGCGCTGAAGAATAAAAACACAAAAGTTGTCTATGTTTGTTTTATATATATAATTTGTTGCTCATTTTATTATCGTTTTGTATTTGGTTCTTTTTTTTTCATTTGCAAACAGTTTTTCAAAGTGTAGTTGTGGTTGTTTGTGTGTGTGTGTGTGTGTTTTATTTTTAAGGGATCGCGGCTCTGCCTGTGCCTGTATGTGTGTGTGTTGTGTGTGTGTTTCTCAAAGCACCAATAACAGTAACAAAAAAAAAAAAAGACAAACTTCTCTAAATCGAACATTCCTAAATTGTGTGCAATTAGCGTTTATTTAGAAAATTCTATGCTATTTTGTTACAATAACTCGAACTACGCTAATTCCTTAAAATTGATTTTGCTGAGTGTAGCTAAGATATTTAGCAAAAAACCAACAAACAAGGCCTTTTAGTTTTCAAGCTGTATTATTTTATGTTGTCAGCCGCTTATTTTTGCTTAAATATATACTTTTTTTATTTTAGTTAGTTTTGTTTGTTTTTTGTTTTTAACATTATAAGAATATAGTCAATTGTTTGTCTAAGTTGAGGTATCTATAATATGATTGCTGGTGGCTCGTCTTAGAGAAGCTTGACTGTAGCTGGACAGGCCGCGATCAGAGCAGATCCTAAGGAAACACGATAGCTATCATTCACACCGTGCGTATGTGTGTGTGTGTGTGGGTGTGTGGGTGTGTGTGTGTGCGTGTTAGCCAACTTTGATCGGTTCTCATTAAGTTTAGTATGTTGTGTGCGTGCGTGTGTGTGTGTGTGTGTGTATGTGTGTAATAAATACGAAATGATTTAACAAATGAAAAGCAGTTGCTGCTCCTTTGGATAAACTCAAGCGACATTGTTGTTGTTGTTGTTGTTGTTGTTGTTGGTTTGCTTGATAGTATTATGGCGTGTGGGCGTGTCTTTAGAACTATACATACATACAAGCAATACAAATACATACACATATAGTATATTGAGGGCCATACATAAAAAAACATATACATATACATATGTAAGTACACAAAAGTCTAAGGTTGTGATTGTTGTTGTTGTTGTTGTGGGTTTAGTTGTTGTTGTTGTTGTTTGGTAATTTGGTGTGAATGATATTTCAACAGTTTATCAATTAACAATACATTAATGTACACAGTTTAATTTTAAAATAATAATATGTTGTGTAATTATAATAATGATAATAATAAATCTACATAATATATATATATATATAGTACAGACAATATAAATACATATATATACTAGTATATATTGTTGTTGTTGCTTTAATTGCTGCTCCTGCTCCTTCTGCTGCGGCGTTGCTGCTGCTGCTGCTGCTTCTTCCTCATTATTAAATGACTATAAAAAAAATTACACTTAATGCAGAATTTAATATAAATTTAAAAATTTGTTGTTTTCTTTTTTTGTTTGTTGTTGTTTTTTTTTTAAGTTTTTCTTGTGTTTGCGTGTGTGTGTGGGTGTGTATGTGTGTGTGCATACATTTAGACAAGTGTATAGCACATATATATATACTGTATATATATATATACATGTATATATATATATATAACTATTTGTTCTAGCATTTTTGTTAATTTTTTTTTGTATGTTTTGTTTTGGCAATTGTTATAACAATGTTGCAAAAAGTGAAGCCAAATTAAACGTTTTTTTTTTTTAGAACTTAACAACAATTAATGTGAGGGTGTGTGTGTGAGTGTGTGTGTGTGAGTGTGCAACTTAAGCTTACAAATAAAGATCATGATGATGTTGTTGATGTTGATGTCGTTGTTGGTGGTGTTGTTGTTGCTACTGCTGTTGTTGTTGTTGTGCGATACAATTTGTTTCATTTGGTTTTTTGCATTTTGATTAATTTGATTTTGTGTTGGTGTGTGTGTGTGTGTGTGTGAGTGTGAGTGTGTGTGTTAATTACAATTAATTAGTGCCAAAAAGCTGTTGTTCCTCTCTACTAGATCCTGCTGCTGCTGCTGCGGCTGCTGCTGCTGCTGCGGCTGCTGCTGCTCCTTTTAGACAGTCTCGAGGACTCGCACATCCTTTTGGACCACATAGAATTTGTGCTTCTTGCCGACCAGGCCCCAAATGACGGCCACATTCTCGATGACCACGTTGACGGGTATCGTACAGACGGCTCCCAGGACACAGGCCAGAAACTTGAGCAGCCCAAAGCGGTACAGCGAAAAGGATTTGATGACGCCAAACACATACATATAGATGTTGATGGCGGCAATGAAGGCGCACACAAAGTCCACCAGATTGGGACACGGTATGGGATAGAGTCCGGCAAAGATGATGTTCGACGTGGAGAGCGGCATCGTTACCCACGAGTAGACGCTGATTCCCAGCAGCAGCTTGTGCTTGAACGGTATCAGCTTGGAGTGCACCACCAGCAGTATACCCTGGAGCCAGCGCTTCCGCTGCTGCAGCAGATCCAGCAGCGTGAACGGCGACTTCTCGTACATCTCGCCCTCGATGAAGTTGAACGTGTATCCCTGGCTGAAGGCGCGCATCGCAAAGAAGCAATCCTCCGCCACGGAGCCATCGATGCCATTGTCAAAGGATACCGAACGTTCGGCGCCCACCTGTCGAAATAAATCACCTTTATTATTAAAATATTACTATTTTCCAAGTGTAGCTCAAATTCAATTCAAATGTACAGTTTTTGTATATATATCAAATCTTTCAGACTAGCAGATACCCTAGAAGATGCCCTAAAAGACTGCTAAAGAAATCCCAAGAATTGATATCAATCAAATTATTTTGATTGAAAATAAGTAACATTATTATTTGGAAGGATTGGAGCAGGAATATCTTAAAAGTTAAATATTCCTAATAGCAAAAGTTGCATATTAAATAAATGAAATGCCTACAGCTCTTCTAACCTTCAAGCTATGCTGGGTTGGGAAATCGATATTTATCGCACGTTACGAGTTATCGATTAAAATAAATAAGCTGCAGTTTAATATAATTTCAGATCCCATATTTTTAAATATTTATTTTGTGAATAAACAAAAAAAAAAAGATGGAATTTTAGAGAAAAAACTTTTTTGCAAATTAAAATTAGCTCTTTTAAGAAAATGAAAAACTTGAAAAATAAAAATCAATTCATATACCCAAAAGTTGAAAGTACATTTGAAGTGACTTGGAGCTACGAGTTGTATTGGCTTGTGGTATGACTCACCTGGGTGACCACATAGCTGCCCTTCCAGCTGAAGAGCGGCTTGTGGAAGAGCTTGAACTGGAGGCGCAGTTTGCCCATATCGTCGGAGACGCGAAAGCTGTCCGCCAGTGTGGTCAGCCAGTTGACGACATTCTCGTTGGCATAGGTGATGAGGCCCTGGCCAAAGGGATGCTTGCCATCGAGCACAAAGTTGATGATGCCGCGCACCGAGTTCTCGGTGAGCAGAGTCTCCTCGTCCAGATGGACAATCCAGTCGCTGTCGTTGAGCACATTCACCGTATCCTCGAGGCAGTATTGCAGGGCGCGCGACTTGAAGAGCGCTCCGGTACGGGTCTTGTACTCCTTGGGTACGACAATCTCGCGGATGCGACGATGCTGCGCCAGATGCACCGCCTTATCGGTAACGACCTCGATGAGGAAGTTCTCGAGACCGGTGTCTAGGCACGTATTGATATTGCGCAGCACATTCATTTTGACTAGGTCGGGAAAATCGCCACGCGTGACCACCCGTATGCAGATGAAGGGCGCCAGCAGGGGGCTGCCCTTGAGGACGACCTTCTCGGGGAAGGCATTGTAGAAGACGAGGCCGCAAAAATTGAATAGCACCTGCGGCAGTGTGAGTAGCGTAAGGAAACGCAATAAGTACAGCAATACGGTGGCCAACTGGCCATACTCAGTCCATGGATCGATAAGGGTGAAGGAGTTCTCATTGATCTTAATACCGCCGGAGAATACTTCGCAGGTAGCTATCACAGTGAAGAGCAGCAAGCAGTGCAGCAAATGTTTCGTTGTTGAGCTCATCATCATCATGCTCACTCTGATTGCTCGCACTCGGCTCGCTTTTTGTATATATATATATATATATATGTATATATGTATGAATATATAATATATATTTTAGGTTAGGTTTCTCTTTTACTCTTGGTTTTTTGCAGGGTGTGTATTTAATATATATATATATATATGTATATATTTTTGTGCCTGAATGAATCACTGGAACGAAAGTTCACACATGTAGCTTTGTATCTTGTATCTTTGTATCTTGTATCTAGCAGCTAGTATCTTGTAGATTTAGATACTGTATCTTATGTGTGCTAAACTTGCGCTCTTTTTCTTTTTTTATTATTGTTATCTGTATATCTTGCTTATCGTTTCGTTGTTGTTGTTGTTGTTGTCTTTTCGTCTTCTTCTTCTTCTTCGGCTTTGTCGTCTTCTACTTCTTCTTCTTCTTCAACTGTTGCCCTTGTCTGTTGCCGTTGATAATTCGCTAGGATTCGTTGTCCTTGTTGTTGCTGTTGTTGTTGCTGTTGTTGTTGCTGTTGCTGTTATTGTTGCTGTTGCTGTTGCTTTTGCTGTTACTGTGCTTCTTGTTGTTCTTCTTGTCGTCTCGCACACTGATGAGGCACTCATTTCTGCAATAATCAATCAAAATCGTATGCAATTCAATTAAGTCACAATCATATAATATTACTATTAATACTTTATACTTAACGTACCACTGATAACACTGAGCGAGAGCGAGAGAGCGAGTGAGAGAGCGAGTGAGAGAGCACATGACTCAGTGCTTTAAGTTAGTAACACGAAAAAAGCCGCAAGATAATATGGCCAACCAAAATAACAACAAAAATAGGTGGAAACTCGTGTATTGTTCATATTTATAACTTGGCCAAATTATCTTATACACGTCAAATTCTTTTCGTTTATTGCCAAAAGTTACTCAAGTTTTATTTGAAATATTTTTGAGCTACATTTTATATTATTACGGTCACATAATATATAAATTAGGTTTGAATATGTTTCATAAATATAAAAATACACAAAATACAAAATTTAAAGCAATTTCTAATTATTTCAAATAAAAATGTATAGTTTAAGGCAGCAAAAGTCAACTCCCATTCCATAAAGTTTGGCAGATATCTCAAATTTGGAATATACATAAGTTCTCTTATTATAAATATCGATAGCTGCAAACGTTTGCCGAAAATCGATAAATATCGTTTTAGAACATTATGTACTGGCCATTTGATGACGCGTACAGGGTATCTGCTAGTCGCGTATTTTGGAGTATACATAAGTTCTCTTATTATAAATATCGATAGTTGCAAACGTTTGCCGCAAATCGATAAATATCGTTTTAGAACGTTATGTAATGGCCATTTGAAGACGCGTACAGGGTATCTGCTAGTCGCGTATTTTGTATGTATTTTGCCAAACTGAGCTCTGCTCTATTGAAAGTGTTTTCTTGCATCTTAAACTAAGTTGCTTTAGCTTTATGATTCAATTTACAGCTTTGAAGTGTGAAACACGCACCACATACACACACGCACACACACACACACTGTCAGATGTGTGTGTTTGTTTTTATCAGGGTACATCGCGTGCGTGGCAACCCAGAACCAAAGTACTTAAGCACCTCAAAACTCTAACTCTAACCAACCATCAACAGTTTTGATACCCTAACAAAGGGTATTAAACTTTTGCGAGGGCATTTGAAAATGAATGGATAAGAACTATAATACCAGGTACATATATGCTGTACATTGATATGTTATATATAAGCTAAAAATATTTATTTTTTAGCTACCTTGGGTACAACATTTATCAATAGTCAATCAAATCCGAACTTAATAGATATAAATTAAAGAGAAAAAAATCCCAACAAAATTGGCCCATATTTGTTATCAGCAGATTTCAAGAAATTAGCTTGGCGTCAATTTAAATTAAAAAAAAAAAAAAACTTAATTAAAATTGAAGCCCACAAAAGGGTCAAAAAACAATACTTAAAATGTGAGTCGACGAAAACACTTCTTGGCCAAAAGCAAAAAGCGTTATCAAAAAAGCAATTGAAGTGTATAGAAAAACTTGAGTAAACTGCAAATATTATTGTACTCTGATGTTATTTGTTGTTGTTGTTGTTGTTGTTTTATAGTTATATTGCTGTGGCTGGATTGTTGCTGTTGTTGTTTGCACCGAGATTGGGCCAGTAGAATGTGCCCACATCTGCAAACACACACAAACACACACACACTTATATACATATATATATTTAATATACAGACATATATACATACATATTTCAATTTACACGGGTCTACGGCTATTTGCCCCCAATAATTATGAAAGTTCAAATGCCATCGATTTGATTATAATTGCTTCAATTTGTTGTCTTTTCCATCTCTGTCTCTCTCGCTCTCTCTATTGTTGCCATTTCATGTGTCCTCCACAATTAAAAAAAAAAAAAAAGATGCCGCTTTATAACAAGGGAGGGGTAATCGGGGTTTAGGGCTGGGCCAGCAATATTTTTTGAGCAATTAGTGTTCCAGTCGAGTCAATACAATTAACGTACAGTGCCTCAAAAAATAGATGGCATACACATAGATAGTCATATGCGTAATATCTATAAATGCGGGCAAGACCCGTATGGAAAAGCCCATATCCCCCCAACCCCACTCCAACCGAAAATGTGCGATTGTCAGTGAACTTTTTGGGACTAATCAAATCGATATTTGAGTATTATGCACATTATGATAGCAAACAGAATGAAATCCTATATATATATATATAGTACACTGTTTATTTGACTGAGCCCCCAACAGGGCATGACTAACGGGAATAAATGCTACTGTTTTGATTATAAATTATAAGCACCTATCGCTGGGTATTATAATATTATAATATTGCTTGGCAGGTTCCAAATTCTCAGAATGAATGAGCTTAGTTCATTATTATATATATATATATCGCATATAATTAATCTATCTTATTGGCTTTATTTAACTGGCTTTTTAGTGCAAAGAAACTTATTTTTCTACTTTTTAGACAGTTAACTTTGATATATAATCGATCAACTGGAATTGTCTTGTTAAAGAATCGCTGGGAAATTTTATTTATTTTTTTCTATTTTTTTTTTTTTTAATTTTTTTAGATATATCTAGGTATATCAAAATTGCATCGATTGCTGCAAGTTTAAGCAACAACAAATAAATAGATATATCTTTCGAGTCGAGTCGAGATATGATTTATTGGCTCACATGGTCATGGATAATATCAATCAATAATTGTGTATGGTGATTTCTCAGCATTTCCATTTCAATTCCCAATCCCACTCCCCCCCCCCCCCACTCCCTTGAGTGGCACACCCTGCTCAGTAGTTGGCACTTCTCACACGAGGCGATTACTGGGCATTTGTTGGGCGTTACGATAACGATTGCGAGGGCGCTCATATAACTTGAGAGCCCGTCAGTCTGATAAGCACCGAGAAATACGTCTTGTGATTATATATATGTATATAAATTGCATGCATGTATGTGTGTGTGTGTGTGTGTGTGTGTGTGTGTGTGTACAAAGTACATATATATATATTTATAATTTTATGATTAATTCGCGCACTCGGAACGGATAATGCTGACGATGCTGATGACGTTGCCCATATATATATATATATATATATATATTTATTTAGTGCCAACTCAGAAATTCGAATTCCTGAAATCGGTATTGCCTGCATTCTTAAAGTCTTAGTATTGAGTACATTTTGGCTAAGCCTATAAAAGAAAACCCCATTAATTTGCATATACTACAATCCAAGAATTTTTCTACGCACTTTCAACTGAATAAATGAAAAATGATGCATCTGTTTTTTACGTTTATATATATTTTTTTGTTGTTCTTGAAATAAACCTAACTATGAACACGGATTGCCCATAAATGACATGTCAACGATTTTAGGACGGATGTCATTTATACTAGTTGGCAGTACCGTTACGTTGATTAGCGTTATCAGACATCGCCAATTTGGCCTCTTGCTTGGTAGCTATCTCCTTGTTGAGTAAATGATCGAAGGCAACATCGATTTTCGAATCTTGCTCACGCTTCTCTGGGTCATCATCATTGTCGGCCTCCGTCGCGTCCTCGGGATGACGCGGATCAATGTCGGGCTCGGCCTGATTCTCCAACAAGAGCTGACGAGCACGTTCCTAAATGGGGATTGTAGAGTCCATTTATGTGATAGGAAAGTTTCAACTTACTCTAGCTGCCAATTTCTTGCGAATATACAAATATATCATCGAAACCAAAATAATGAAACAGATCAAAGCTCCTCCTAGGTACCACATGTTAGGTTCCGGCTCAAATGGAACCAGTACCTCATGAACTTCGTATGGGGGGAATAGGAAACGAATTACTTTATATATGAAACTACCCATTGTGGATGTCGGAATGGGCCTCGGAGTTTCAATCGTGCGTTGCACACGTTTTAATTCTGCCATTTTAAATGTTCACTTGTGTTTCTAAATAACAATTTTTGAAGATTACTCTACGAATTTACGATGTTGAATGAACTTTACTCAAATATATTTTGGGAGGTTAGCATTTTCCGAGGCAAGGCCTACTAAGTTCAAATAATTCGATTGAAATTTACTCGATTTCAGTTAAGTACAATGGGCCTAATATGAAAATTTGTGACATGCTAAGTACAGTGGGCCTCATTTGAAAAATTGTGTGTTTTAAGTCCGATTTCTAGCTATTATTTCTATGTGCTCAAGTTCTTATTCACATTAGTTTCCGCTTAGGACGTAAGTGCGTACTAGGAAGCGATTTTGGAAAATGCTATATCCAAGCTCGGAAAATGAGGAAAAACTGTTGTATGAAGCTTTTTTGTTTTTCATCCGATCGGCTTCAAACTTTTTTTCATCATTATAAAAATTCATTAATATCTGTATACCAATTTAATGGAGAAATTTGCCTTCCTGGGATGAAAATGCAGGGTCAAGGCTGTATGGGCAAAACATTAATTTTCATCCGATTTTCTTCAAACTTATTTTCAAAGCTCTACATAAACCAAAATATTAACAATGTAATTTGCAAATTAGTATGAAACTTTTTTGATTTTTATTTCATAAGCTTGAAACTTATTTTTAAAGCTCTACTTAACAAAATATAAGCAACATGACTTTCAAATTTTGAAAATCTACCCCCAACGTCGGAAAATGTCAGCAAAACCTTTTTTGTTTTTCATCCGATCGGCTTCAAACTTTTTATCAAAGATCATTATAAAAATTCATTAATATCTGTATACCAATTTAATGAAGAAATCCACCTCCCTGGGATGAAAATGCAGGGTCAAGGCTGTATGGGAAAAAATTAATTTTCATCCGATTTTCTTCAAACTTATTTTCAAAGCTTTGCAAATTAGTATGAAACTTTTTTGATTTTTATTTTATCACCTGTAAATTTATTTTCAAAGCTCTACTTAACAAAATATAAGCAACATGACTTTCAAATTTTGGAATATCTACCCCCAAAGTCGGAAAATGTCAGCAAAACAGTTATATGAACCTTTCTTGCTTTTCATCCGAAAAACTTATTTTCAAAATTCTACATAAAAAAATATAAACGTGATTTAATAATTTTTAAGATTCCGCAAAAATGGCTGACAATTTTAGCAGAAAAGCATATTTTGTTTTCTATTCGATTGATTAGATTTGCCTGCGTGGAAATTAGGGGAGGTTAATTTTGAATAATCGCCCGATGTTTTTTTTTTTTGTGTATAAAATCGTAGGCCGGCAAATGCTTGTTTGCAATATAAACAGTGGGAATCCGGAACAGTCTTTTCCTTTGACTACTTTCGAGTTAAAGTTAAAGTCAAAGTTTATCAGCTGCCGTCACATAACAACAATAATAATTCAGCGCCTCGGATTGATGACTCAGATGGCTTCTCTCGTCTCTGGCTGTCGTCTGAGCGCCTCAGTTCCGGCCAGATAACTGGACGAATGTTTCATAGACATTGCCCTCACCCCCGTACCTACCCCTAGCCACAACACCCCTTTGTTGGGGCTGCTGCTGTTGTTTGGGGGCGTAATGAACTTGAATCACTTGCGATAAGCGTAAAGTACAAAATACAAAAATACGACAACAACAAAATAATTCCAACAATCGACTTGTGCATTAGCCACAACAACAACAACAATATTATGAGTGGCAACAAGTGCAGGGGTACGACTAGGCGCATACCCTGCTTCAACGCAAATGACTTGGCATTTATTTAATGACGCTGGTGCTTTAACCACTTGAGAATTCTAAATGAAAATACTACTCATACATTCTGGCCTTGTACATGCGAATATCGTGTTATCACAACAACATCAACAACAATAAAGCAGTAATAAATTTGTTTTTTATTGTTTGTGTTCCCATCCATATTCAAAGTTTTCCAGCTGAGCGACTCGTGGGCTGGAGCTAATCATTAATTCAATTGTTGCTTCAATTCTTGTTCTTGTTTGCTTGTACTCGTTACTATTGCATAACAGACTGAGCTCTTTGATTTATTAATAGATTCTTTCATCAAAATTCTAAAATGCGTTCCTTAGAAATGTTTATGAATCATCGGCATGGAATGTTTACAAGTAGTCATTGTTTCTTAAAGTTTTTCTTTTGTGGCACGATTTGTTAATCTGTTGATTTAGTTTCTTAGAAACTTGGTGCATTTAATTCGTGAATGAAGTGGAAAACCTATAGACCCTTTATCAAAGTTTTCAAAGGGTTTCTAGAAATATCTGAGTCAACGAGAATCGTATTTACATGCATTATTTACAATTAAAACGCTCTGCTTTCACAGCTGATTATAATTCGCAATTAGTTGCAGTTTCTAAAGTCTTATTTATTTACGGTAATGCGTATTAGATTCGTTAAGTTTGGTATAGTAAAGAGTGCAATCAAGGCTTCGTTGAGTTTAATATGCATATAAACTTGAATTAATTACTGCGGAGTAATATAAGGGAGAAGAGTATTTGGTAGTTCAAACTTAACGAAGCGTTCGTTAAGTTTTCAATTAAAACATAAGATTCGACTACCAAACTAAGTACATGCAATCATAATCATAAAAGCTCTTCAGAAAAAGATTGGTATATTCCTGAGCGCATATACCCTGTATGGACTCTTGCAGTGTAGGGTATACACAACGGTGACGCTTCACTGACTGCAGGCCAATAATGCAGCCGTTGTTTGCTGTTGTTGTTGTTATTTCAGTTATTGTTGTCCATTGTTGCTGTCAATTGAAAAGCTCTTTTTTTTCGCACAAAACAAAAGTTGCAACAAAATTAGAATTCACAAAACAAAAAAATAGAAAAAATAGAAAAATTAAAAAGAGTGTTCGAGCCGAGATAATTGTTAGGATTTTTAGCGTGTGTAAATTGTTATATATAACTATACATACATATATATGAATGTAGTTAGATATTGCATAAGCACAATTGAAACTGGAATTTACCCGTTTGGGACAGCGATAAAAACTCATCTTGTAATTAACAACAGGGCAGGCAATTAAACGTCAAGCGGCTCGTAAACCTAACGATCGTAAATCTGAGTACTATATATATATATATATATATACATATATATATATATATGTATATAGGTAAGAACACAAAGTCCAGTGTGTGAGAAATCGGAATTGAAAATCGAGAGCAGCAAAAAGTCGAGTTCATATTCGGTGCACATATGTATTTGTACCTAAACGTATATATATATATATATACATATATGTTAGGTACATGTTTCGAGTACTTGAGAATGATATCGATGACCCCGTGTCTTGTTACACTCAAGTGCGAGATTTTTGTATTTTTCGTTTTTTAATTTTTGGATTTGTTGTTTGTTTATTTTACGAGTTTTTTTTGTTTCTACCCACCCGTGCACTGTTGTTGTTGCGGATGTTGCTATTGTTAACAATGCATTGTTATTGTTATGTTGTTTCGTTGACTTTACGCGCGTTTCGTTCAGATTTCTAAGTTCGTTCGTTATTTGAGATTTTTTATTTATTTTTTTTTTTTTTTTTTTGATTTTGTGTGAGCTTCGAAGCTCGAACTTCGAAGGCAGCCGTTACACTGAGACGGCGGCGAAGAGAGGCACCAACAAAATGGCGAGTGAACGGCTACTACCAACTCACAAAGCGAGAGAGAGAGAGCGTGAGTGCGGTAAACTGCGGGTTTATTGTGTGCATGTGTGTACATGTGTGTACACATTGGCGCACATGGATGTATGCATGTGTTTGTGAGCCGCAGACATCATAATAAATTAAATACGTTATCAAAGTACAACAGCGTTGATTAAATGAATTTGTATGCCGCCCCGTTTTGATTCAATTGTGCATCGAACGCCGGTATATATGTATGTTAATACATATGTATATACATATGTACATATTTGTATTATATTTATATTTACTTTATATTTGCACTTTTTACATTTATGCACATATGACTAATAAAACAGAAGCGGGAGCAGTGCTGCCAAATTAGATATGGCAAAAAACAGCTAGTTTTCAAACAAGGGCTACTCTTATAAGCTATATCTTTGATGTATAAACATAATAATATAATTTTAATATCTGGCCACCATTTTGCTAAACTTGATTATTAAAAATAAAAAAAGATTTGAATATTTATAATTTCATTGGATTTTCAAAATATATTTAATTATTTATAAGTAACCAATAAGCAACAAGGTACAGTTTGTCTACATTATAATATTTGTTGTAATATTGTTAAAAGCCACAAATTAAAATTCGAAACACGATTTCTAAAAAAGGGAAGCCAAAATAGAGTGTTGAAAAAAAAGCCGAAAATGCCAACACTGTTTTAAAGAGCATTAATATTTAATCTCTAGTTGCGTTATTGGACATTCCTTTCCTGGGCCGCTAACAGGTGTCCACTTGTGGGCCATTCCCACTGCTTCTTCTTCTTCTTCTTCCTCTTCTGCTGATGCTTCTTGTTGTTGTTGTCTTTGTCACGCGCTGCGGTTGCGTTGCGGGTACATTTAGCGAGTACAAGAGGCCGAACTCTCTCCCCCCCCCACCACCATCCCCTCCCTTGCTTATCGCAGTAGGTTGTGCAAACACACTCAGTGGACAGTGTGGGCGTGTATGTGTGTGTGTGTGTGTGTGTCTAGCTAGATAAGCGGCCAGTGCGTACACACAATCAAGGTACGTTAATTATACGTACAAATAAAGCCGACAAGAGTAACATTTGTAACAACAAGAATAAACACACACACACACACACACACACACACATACAGACACACAAACAGTGACAACAATCAGTAGTCGTCCCTGTGACGTTTATCGATTATAAAAGAAACCACAGTAAATGTGATCTGAGTGAGAGTGTCCGACTGGCAGATACCCTGTACACAGCCATGAGACCTTTGCAATTAAATCAAAACAGCTTGAATTAAGAATCGAAGTACTTATTTGAAGAACTAAAACGTATAATTTGTATTCATTTGCTGTAGTCAAAAAATGCATGCCAAAGGATTTTGTATGTTCCAGTTGTACTGTTTACATTATTGTCATTCATACTTGTTTTTCTTGTGGGCTTTTGTCAGTGTTGCTCTATCAAATAAATGGTAGAAAGGCAGCATCGATTCACAAATCTTGGGCACTCATCGGCTCTTCAAAATCCTCACTATCCATGGCGGTAGCATCTATAGGTTCAATATCTGGTTCTGCCACCCAGACTGCCTGTGGAGTACGTTTCTAAATGAGGATTGTACAGTTACGACTCTAACTATCTATCTGATATGACAGTGCTAACTTACTTTAGATACGAATTTTTTGCGTAGACAAATATAAATGCACATCACCGCAATCCCGAAGCAGAGCAATCCCGAAAACCATACGTTCAGCGCCGGTTCCAGCTCGATGGGTTCCGGTACCTCTATTACTTCATATGGTGGATATAGAAAACGAATTATCTTGTATGTTAAATTTCCAATGATGGTGTCCGGAAAGGGCCTCTGCATTTCAACTAAGCGTAATTTAAGTTTAGGATCACCCATTATTAATAATCTTTTCTTTTTTTTCCAAATCGAAATTCCTGAAGTGTAAGTAACTAATTTGTACAGTAGAATGATTTTTAGTTGTATATATTTTGAAAGGTCAGCATTTTCCAGAGCATGGCCTACTAAGTTGAAATAATACGATTGAAACTTACTCCATATCAGTTAAGTACGATGGGCCTCATTTCAAAATTTGTGACACAAAGTCAGATATCTAGATTTTATTTCAAGTGCTCAAGTTCTTAAATCAATAATGAAATCCTGAAATAAGACTAAGTTAGCTAGAATCAAGAATTGAAGTTCTTAAAAGACGAAGTAGAATTGAAGTTCTTAAATAAAGAATTATAACTTAAATTGTGTAGAAAATGGCTCGATTACTCCTATTTATAAAGATTGAAAGAAAATCAAATCTTCATTTCCAAACTACTCTTTGAGATCTACTCGAATGTTGATACTGATCAAGACTATATACATATATAGTTTATGGTTATGGGCATATGTCCTTCCGCCTGTTACATACTTTTCGCAATATATATTATATTACAGGGTATTAACAAGACAAGCACCAACATGTGTAAATATAACGTTTAAACAAAAACAAAAGAACTTGTGAAACTCGTAAATAATGTAACGGTTTTTGGGTGCATGTGCACCACATGTGACAGCCATGGAGTATTTACAGATGGTCCTTAACCGTGACAGGAAGTATCGATTTCCACTTTGAAATGCGCTTGAATTTAAATTTCCGGCACTGCAGAATGTCCATTTTGTTGTTGTTGTTCTTGAATTTAAATTCAATCGAGTATTGAATATTAATTGGCCAGGGTCACACTGCAGCTTATTCAAATGAGTTCTCAATCCACCCTGCCACCCACTCCCCTTACGAACAACAATCCCAAAAAGGACTTGTAGGGTCACACCTTAAACTATCTGGGTTTTTCCCTTTATTTAATGTAGTCACACTAATATGCAATTAATAAGAAATCACACAGCACTAGGGCACCCACATACGGACACACACACATATATATATATATATATATATATATAAGCATATATATAAATATATGTATAGCAGACTCGTGCACATGTATTATGTACTAATGGGCCGGCGTCGGCCTTGTGTTAAACGAATGATGGGCAGAGACAGAAACAGAAACAGAAACTAGCGAAAAAAGTGCTAGCACGCGAGTGCTAATCAGTGTTGCCAATTTAGCTAATTTTTACTTCAGATCTGGCTATTTAAAAAGTAAGAAGCAGACACTCAGATGCTTTTTTTTTGAATATCTAGCTAATTTTTTTAAAATATTTTTGTAAATAAATCTAGCTATTTTTTTTTATTTTTTTTGTCTTTTTTACAAATGTATCCATATTTTTAGCATCTTCTACCAAGCAAGAGCAGTTTACTATATGTAAACTCGCTGAACTTACAGGCTAATTTAAAATTCTGATCAGATTCTGTTGCAAATAAGCCAATTGATTTATTACAGTTAAATAGAACAAATAATATATGGAATGTGTAAGGAAGCCATTGCTGCATTAATTAAATTTCGAGCATACAAAATTTGCAATTTAATACAATGTTTTGGCTATTTTTAGCCATTTTGTTAATAATCGAGCCAGCGGTCAACACTAGCGTGACTGCAGGTGCAGGCCCGTTAGAAAGCTCTCTCTCACTCTCTTCTTTGGCTACACATGTCTTCTTCTCCTTCTTCTTCACTTACCATGCTGTGTTGTTGGTCACATAAAACACTAATGGCAGCTTTCCGAAAAGAACAAGGAACAGGAACTGGCGGCAATGGCAATGTCAATGGCGTGTTGTTCTTCTGTGTTGTTGTTGTTAGATATACGATAAGGCGTAGGACACACACGCAACGGTACTTTTGGGAGTGTGAAGTGTGAGGGGGGGAGTGAAGCAGGATGGCCTCTCCTTGTTTCACAGGGTGTGTCACGCTGCACGCGTAAACAAAACGTATATATGTACGTGACTATATCGATGACGCCCAAGAAAAAAGAGCGGGTTGGGGATGCTCTTTCTTTCTCGCTCTCTCTCTGATGCTGCTGTTCTCTCTTGTTGCTAGCTGTGGCGCCGATTTGTTTGGTTTATTTTTAGCAAAAACAAATTTCATATATATTTGCGATTTTTATTGAAATCAATGCAACATTTGTATATATTATCTACAATTATGTATATCTATGTATATATATATATATATTTTTAAATGTGCCTTGCTAATTTTCTTTCTCTTTCTCTCTCACACCCGGCAAAGAGCGTGCGATTTTTTATTCTTCTCAATGTCGCCTCTTCTCACTCTTCCCTTCTTCACTTCTTCCACAAACGAAACGAACCAAAAAAAAAAACACTTTTTTAAACAACAACAATTTACAATTAGTTGTAGTAACGGCTATCGATCGATTTTTTTCTCGCTTTATTTGTCGAATATTTTCTTTACAGTGCTCGGGGCGGGGAGGAAAGGGGGCGCGGCAGCAAATATTGCAAATTGATTTTTTTTTGTGTTTGTTTTGTGCGAGTGTTTTTGTAACGGTTGTTATTCTCATTGAACGGTGATTGGCGCGCACATTTTGCTCGTTTAGCTTGAAAACATTGACTGTTTTTTTATTTTTTCTTCCTATGAGCAATAGCTAATAAATATAAACCGCCGCACTGGCAACGCGACCGCAACAACAATACTAGTGCTGCAAAAAACAAAAAAGACAATCGATATGTGTGTTTGCACATCTCTAAGAAACGCAGCTGTTAACTTAACATGCGCTGTTAACAGCTATCGAACGTGAAAAATGCATCGTTTATTAATAGCCTAGTTGCGCAGTAATGCATCAAATATGTAGAATTAATAATGTATTTTAATACAACATAAACTTATTCAAACAAGAAAAATGAATTCTTATACGTATGCAATAGATGCGCGACATATTTTGTATTTAACATTTTGTTTGCATGTCTTTCATGCGAAGCAACCGTGTGCCTGAAGACATTTTTTTTGCAAATACCAAAGAAGTATTTTTTGTGCGTTGTGTGGCATTTGGCGATTTCTCTGAAAATACCAAACAAGTATTTTGTGAGATATTTGGCGAATGTATCTTTAAGTATTAATTTATTAGCGTGCGACGTGCGCTGCGAACGTATGTTACGTGTGTTTTCGGCTTGTTAACAATTCTTCTTAATTTTTTTTGTTGTTTCGCCTTTATTTGTGTTGTTATTGTGCGTGCAGTGCGTGACAGCTAAATAGCAAGTAATCCAAGGATCAAAACGCAATTTCAATAAAAGAGCAATAAAAATGACTGCTGTGCAGAAAAGTTAAACAAACAAAAGAAATAGACCCAAAAAAAAAAAGAAGGGGATAAAAAAAAAACGCGTGCAGAGAAGCCAGAAGCTCAGTCGCGTCGCTGCTCGCGCGGAGGTGGAAGTAGAAGAAGAAGATAGCTTGCGACTCTTTGCTGCTTCTTCTACTTTGGCAGACCGTCTGTCGGTTCGCTTCTCGTTAGGCGCGCTCTTTTCCTCTTCCGGCCTGACAGTACTGCAATTAACTGTTAACTGCAAATCATAATAATAACAACAACAACAAGCAGCAAATATCAAACAGCAACAAAAATGGTAAGTTTACAGTTTTATTTTATCTATGCGTTTATATATATTTATTTCATGCTGTTGCTGTTGTTGCTTTTGCATGACTTATGCATTTCCTTTGTTGTGGACTAAAATCGCAATATTTGATGGCCAATAACTCAATTCTGCCACCGCCTCTGTCAGCGTCGCTGCCAGCAGCGCTGCTAGCAGCTGAGCAGCTGAGTTTGCACATGGTGGAATTATACAAGGCTTGTGGTTGTTGTTGTTGTGGTACCAAACCGCAAAGAACGTGTTGGTGCGAAAGAGATAGCATGCGCATGTTATAGTTTCGGTTTGAGTACGAGTGTGTTGAAAGATGATTTGTTTTTGTTTTGCTTGCAATTGCATTTTTTTTTAAAGAAATTTGTTATTCTTTGAATACAACTCTTCAAAATATTTCTTTCTTTTTTAAATCGAACGTCTGATTTACGACTAACGGCACATTTTACCATTTTCAATAATAGTTTGTACATTTTTTTACTAATAATTATAAAGTAAATGAATAAATATTTACATAAAATATATATAAAAATATAAATGCAGAACTATTTTATTTAATTTATAAAAACCAAAAAATTAAATCAAAATAAAACGTGTTTAATTTTTTTATTTTATATGAATCAAATACTTAAATTCTTTACTGAAACATAGTCGTGCTCATCTTAATTTATTCAAACTAAAACTTAACTATTTTTTCAATTGTTTTATATTGCACATTAAAAAGTAAACCATTTAAAAAAGGAAATAAATTTATACAATCTAACAATGAGTAAAGATTGTACCAGAGTTGGTCCAATTGTACCACATTGTACCAAATGAAGTAACCGTGATTCCAGCAAGTCAAACCATGTGCATATTAAGCTAGCTAGCTCGCTCGCACTCGCATGCTGTATGGCCAGCCACATGGTATGAACAGCTAAAAAAACATAATCGCAAAGCAAAAACAAAAACATTGCGCGAGAGCAAGAGTGAGAGCGCCGGCGGAGAGGGGGGAGTTGCGTCTGCATGCCGAAAAAAAACCCAACAAAAGTAAAAAACGTCGATTTTCGATTTGCGGGCAAAAACATCAACACAATTATTTTGCATTGTTTACATATTGGCATCCCCCCCTCCACTTCCCTCACCCCCCTACTCTCTAAGTTGTATCGCAGCACGTTTTCAATTTCATTATTTATTTTGTTTGTTTTTTTCTATATAAACCGTTACAAAAAAAACATTGCTTGTACTAGGTTAGGGTTAAGGCCATGCGCCCTTGTCATTGCAGCCGCCCCCCCCCCCTCCCTGCCTCCTGTTGCTCTTCCTTTTGTCATCAAATTTCACTTACGTTTTTCAGCTTTAATGAAATTATTTTTTTTGGTTAAATTTTTTGTTACTTTTACAGTGGTATCTCGCCAATTGTAACTTGCTGAAATTGTTAATTTTTTATCTGCTTATAATTATAATAAGTGTTTTCCTCATATTTTTATAATATTTTTAGATTGATCGACTTTTAAATAATTACAATTGTGGACTTGGGTCCCAATTTCCCACTACTCTGAAATTGTTAAAACTGAACCGATTTTTAAAAGTATTGTCATTTTCATAAGTATGTTAAGTTATACGAACACGTTAGAAATATGTAAAAAAAAAAAAAAAAAAAACATTTTCATCATCATTTCAATCCTATAGTTAACTCTTGAACCAACATTTTTGGTGGAAATTCAAGTACAAATTCTGTTTCGGAAAATCTCTCTTCGAGACAGTTCCAAATTTTTCACTACCATAACTTGGTCAAAACTGAACTGATTTTATAAATGCTACACTTACAGCTAGAATAAAATTTTTTCATCATAATTCATGTTCTGGTCCAAATTTTATAATATTATACTATATAATATCATTTTTTAAATTAATAAAAATTGATAATTGATTAAATTTTCTAAAACACATTGTTTATTAGAGATTGTTGTTTTTTTTTTTTAAAGAAAGAAACATTGTTTAATTAAGATGGACTTTTCTTGTTCTCAGCTGTAGTCGCGTGTTCACTCTTTCGAGTGTGCACTGTAAATCTAATTGGTTCTTGGCTTTCTGTTGCGTGCTTATCTTGGTCGCAGCAGAAGGGGGCGGGGCAGCAATTTGATGCCGATGCCACTCCCAGTGTCCATTTACATAAATGCATATACATATATATGTATGTATATAGGTAATTTCCCCAGTTGCCGCAGCAGCAGCAGCAGCTTATTTATCGGTCTGTTTGCTTTGGTGCTCCATTCGCTGCATTTACTTTTGCCTGTGGCGCATGCGTTGGTCAGGATACCCCCACTTACCACCCCCCACCACCCACTCCCCTCGCTCCCCTTTTTGCCTTGCCCCTGCCTGCATACAGTGCATACACACTATATATGTATGTACATGTCTACATACTATTTATATGCATTATGTTGCATATATTTTTAACTAGCTTTAATCCATGTGTACACACTGGTGATGATTTACTATTATTTCTGTTGTTGTCTGCTCTTTATTGTCGTCGTCTGTTTTGTTTTTGGCATTTTTTGTTTTCGTTCCTATTTTCGTTGTGTGCTTTGCAACCCTTAAGCGACGCTCTTCCCCTACCCCTTCTTCTTCTTCTTCTTTCCCTTTGTCGTCTTTCACTTCATCATTCCCTGCTGTTGTTGCTTTATTTTTTTCTATTTTTTTTTCTTCTTTCATTTTGCTCCCATTTTTGGGCAAAAGCAGCAACGTGTTGATGTATTTCCTTTGCTCACACACACACACACACACACACACAAATATATAAATATATATATAAAAAACACATGTGTTTTGTTTGTGTGTGTGTGTGTGTGTGCGAATATTTGAGCAGTTTGCTTTTGTTTTTGCAAGGTCATTCGTTTTGGTTTTATTTTGTGTGTCAAAGACAAAAAAAAACAAAACACTATTTGCAGACTTTAAATTCGATGAGTGGGCGGAAATGAACAGGACATAAAGGATAATTGGATGACGGAACAAGTCTGCTTTGAATTTGAAATGGAAATGGAAATATTCATCAATTTACTGCAATTTCCTACGGCTTGTTTTCTTGGTTTCAAGTTCAGTTTTCAATGAGGATTCATTAATTTGAAAGCTTTTCAAAGTTAACTCCCTCCCAAAATTAATCAATTCACTTATAACTTTAAGCTTTGAGATGGAAAACATTCAGCTTTAAAAGTTATTATGAGATTTGAGTGAAATCATAATGACGATAATCGATAATATATCGATAAATCGAAGAATTTGTTTAAACAAATTGCTTTGATTTTCATCTGATCTGTTTTAAACTTTATTTTTGCATCTCGAATCCAAATACATATTAAGTGAAAGCTCTGAGATTAGCATATCCAGATATTATTATTGTTATTGATATTATAATTGTCTAGAGTCTAGACCAAATATGAAAATTTTGCAATTTAAATAACATTTTTATCAACATAATAATAATAAACAATTTTTAAATACAGCATGGAGGTTTGATCTTAAGAAATCGTTAAACTTAATATGCTAATTTTTGCAATCAATAAAATATAATTTTTGATTTAGTTATGAATTGCAATTAACTTTGAAATCTAATCAAAGTGTTCTATTTTAGTCTTGAACTTTGTTTATACTCTTCAATAATTATGTGGTTTAAGTACTGCGTCCTGCGTCCTGAGTATTCACTGTAGCTGTCAAATTCATGTAGGGGTCGCTTGGGGCTAACCTTTGGCATATTTGCCTTCTGCGTGCATAGCTTGTAGTGTGCTTATGTGCTGGTGAGTTTCCAAGTTCCCAAGTTACCGACTCATTGATTTATCTCCAACTGTTTGGGCAGGCGGCAGGCAACGAGGCAAGTTTCCCGTCAAGATTGCCTCGCCACCAGGCACCAGAGTCAACATATCAACCCAACAACCCAACAGCCCAACAGCCCACCAATGAACCAACCAAAGCAACTCATCCCGGGCAGCCAGTTAACCAGTGGAAACCCACTCAACGGTGCTTTTGCTTTTGCCTATGCTGTCTTGCTCACTCTAATTGCACATCCTGTAAATCCTTTGGCTCGGCCTCGACCTGGCTCTGGCTCTGGGTCTGGGCCTCGGGTAATGCACCCCCACACGCGCTCCCTGCTGAAATCGTAGGCCATACGCTGCTAGTTAACCAGGCAATCCTTTTGTTTTTGGCATGGGAAGGGACAGGGTGTTAAGGTGGGTAATTGGGCGGGGGATGGGTGCTAGGGTTGAGTTCACTTGGGGGTTGGCACATCATTGCACATGCTTTGCGTAGTTTCGGTTTCTCTTTCTGCTCTGTTCTGTTCTGTTTTCTGCTCTGCTCTGCTCTCCTCGTTCGCAGTTCGGTTATATCTCTGCATGCCAAACATTTTCGACTGCTCTCCGTGTGTGTGTGTGTGTTTGTGCGTGTGTCTCTGTCTGTGTGTGTGTGTGTGTAAGCGGTGGGGGGCATCGTTCATTGTTCAACCCTTTCTCGAAGCTGCTGCGGCACAGTGGGGCTAAAGTAACGCAAAAGTAATAAATGCATTTCAGTTCGAGGTGAGTTCGGTTCCGAGTTCGGTTCGGTTCGCGGAGCGGTTCTTGCAATGAAAAAGTAAATTATAAGCCAGTTATTTATGTGCGCTAAATATTTAATTTTTTTAAAAAAGTACATAATCCATTTTATTATGATTTATAACTTTATAAAAATATAAAAAAATTAATTAATCAATATTTTATATTTTAAGCGAACCGATTTATTTTTTAACAAGGTTCAGGTTTGAGTGTAATTATTTTGTAGTCATGATTGTGAACGAAAGAAAACGAATTATTGTTAAGCTAATAATTTATCGATTGTTACCAGCATAAATCGATACAATCGATTGCTCAATTTATCGCTTGAATTATGAATATTGTATGGCAAGTTATTTTTGCATAGTTATCAAAATTGTATTCTTGTTAAATAGATATTTGAACCACTGTGCTATCGGTGCCCGTTGTGAATGCTGTGCTGTATGCTGAAGTGGGGTGGTTGCCCGCTCCTGACCATATTGAAAAGTTGGGCCAACCACCCGCGCCCCCAAACGCACCACTCAATATGCAAAAGGGGTGCTTGTTGTAGCCCGTTGTGAATGGGGAGTGGAAGTGGGAGAGGGAGAGGGAGTTAGGGGATATTGAGTTTTGGGTTCAGTTTGTTGATTGGGGTTATATAGGGCTTATGTGGGTAGGGTTGCTGTGCAAACGCCGAAAAACTGCAAGCGTGTTTGGCAGCTCAACGAAATACGGCAGAGTGTCTCTACGGGTACGGACACGGTGCGGCCGTAGTTGGATTCAACACGAGCGCAGGAGCAGTCGCAAATTGCAGCAACAGAGCACAGAGCAGTTAACAATCAGTGGCAAGTGTTCAAGGGGCGCCACCCAGCCAACAAAGTGATGGAAAAAAGAAAACCTGACCTCAGCTGACCCAAACTGGCAAAACTCAGTTGCCTGACTGCCAAAAATTGCGTACACTTTTTTTTTCGGTTGCTGTTCTCCTTCTTCGCGTCTCCGTTTTCTTTTTTTTTCGCGTTTTTTTCTCGGCTCGTGCTTTTTGTGCCGTTTTTTCTAAACAAACTGTGAGCTCTCTCGCTCTCTTTGTATGCGCTGAAAACTGTGCTACATTTTTTTGTCGCCTTTTTTTTTGGCGTATTCCCTTTTTATTTGGGTGCATTAAGTTTCTTTT
>JAWNPD010000269.1:1677500-1765000 GCA_035045305.1 Drosophila maculinotata
ATAGACGATAAGTGAATAAATAGCAACAAGTAAGAACCTTTGCAGTCGGACAACACCGACTGCCAAATACTCTGATACCAAATGTAAAATAAGCGATAAAATATCGTTATATTAAATATTATTCTTAATCTGAGGAAATGTTATTTTGCTTGTTTTTTTATGTAATGTTTATAATTTATTGAATAATGTTTTTTTTTTTCTCTCAGTGCAGTAAGTTATATCGTTAAGTATATCGATTTCTAAGTATATCGAAGTTTTATCGTTTCTGGTTATCTTCGGTATCAGAGTATAAAAATACTATCACACACACACACACATACTCAACGACACACACACACACACATACATTTAAGACAAGGTGAAAATTGAAATAAATTAAAAAATTAATGCTGCTGTGTTCTCTTGTTCTCTTTCTGCTCTCTCTTTCTCTCTCTCACTCCTCTCTCTCTCTCTCCCTCTGTGCATACTCTACTAATTCCACTCACTTGCTTGCTCGCTCTTCCTTTTGTTTTTCTCTATTTTTTTGGTTGTTTGTTTTTGTTGTTGTTGTTTCCTTGTTTTCCCGTTACGTTTTTGGTTTTTGCTTTTTGGGTACAGCAGCAACAGTTGCCAGCAGCAAAAGCAGCAGCGGCAGCAAGAACAGCAGCAGCAGCAACACAACAGCAACAGCTACAACAGCAGCAGCAGCAGCAACCACAGCAACAACAACAACAAATATTGCCGCTGTCGCCGCAACGAGAAATAGTGGCAACACTGGCAGCAGCGTTGCCAACGTGAATTCGGCAAGCGCTTACTTAAGCAGCGGCGCCGGCAACTATTTAAACAGCCTCAGCACCAATGAGCTGATGAGCCTCGCCGCCTATGTGGCATCCAAAGGGGCGCCCAACAACAGCAGCAGCAACAGCAATAACAACCCAAACAACAACAACAACAACACTAACAACAGTAGTAACTACTTTGCAGGCGGAGGCGCTTCAACTTCAGCCGCCTCTGCTGCCAATTTCAATATGGCCGCGTCTTTATTGGCGCAGAGTAAGTCCTGTAATGTTGGTAACAACCAAGAATTTGCCTAACAATAATTCTACAGTATCTGTGTGTGTCTCTCTCTCTCTCTCTCTCTCTCTCTGTATGTGTGTGTGTGTGTGTATTTTTATGCTTAATCGCAATCGACAAATTCCATATAAAATAGTAACTACTATTATTATTTCTAATTTCCCAACAACTTATTTTTCCATCATCATTTTTGCTGATTCCACCAACGATTATACAAATATTTCTCCATCCGTCGAGTAGAAATAAAATAAGCTCATAGGTCCAGTTAAAATGGCCTCGATATCGGAAATCGATTAAGTTTCGTCAAAGTTATGGGACTTTAAATGCTATGAGTAAAAAAACATCCGAAAAATGTGTACTTTCAAAATTGCAAAAACTTTGAATATATAATTAATGAAAAGGAGAAATCATAACCAAAATGATTTCACCCTCGAAAATCGGTTCAGTTTTAGCAAAGTTATGGGAGTTTGAAATCTGGGAAGGAAGTTTTTACGGATTTAAGACCTTTACAAGCTTCATTTTTTGTAATTTTTGGCATGATTTTTGACAGAAAAATGAAACACCTCAGAATCACTTTTCTTATAGTTTTCTATACTAATTTTGACAACCACAATCGATTAAAAAAAGAATTTCAAGAATCTATTTTTTGAAAAATCAATTTTTGTAAGGGTCCCCCCTTATGCTTTTTTCACAAAAATATTTGAAAAAATTTAACTTTCAATAATGCATAAACTTGAAATGTAGAATTGATATATAGGACAATTCATGAACAAAATGGCCTCAAACTTGACAATCGGTTAAGTTTTGACCAAGTTATGGGAGTTTGAAGTCTAGGAAGGGCATTTGTATGTTTACAAGCCAATTTTTTTTGTCATTTTGGCATGATTTTTGACAGAAAAATGAAACACCTCAGAATCAATTTTTTAATAGTTTTCTATACTAATTTTAACAACCACAATCGATTAAAAAAAGAATTTCAAGAATCTATTTTTTCAAAAATCAATTTTGGTAAGGGTCCCCCCTTATGCTTTTTTCTCAAAATTATTTGAAAAAATTTAATTTTGAATAATGCATAAAAATTAAATGTAAAATTATTATATAGGCCAAACCATGAACAAAATGGCCTCAAGCTTGAGAATCGGTCAAGTTTTGGCTAAGTTATGGGAGTTTGAAATCTAGGCAGGGCATTTGTGTAGACTTTAGAAACCAATTATTAAATAAAATTTAGTTTTAAAAAATGCAATTTATTTAAAAGTAGAAAATTTCTTGCAGACAAATCATGATTTTTGAAGTCTTGGAAGGTAATTTCTAGGGATTACTTTTTATGTCAACCGGTAGTCCGCATATACAACGTACACCTATCTTGTATTAGTACTGACTGAAAAGAGAATAATGCAAAAATCTATATATGTATATGATAAATATATAATGATATTTGATATAATATATAGTTTTGTAATCCTCCTCTCTGCACTGTTGAATGTTGCCTAAAATGTTGCCGAGTATTATTAGCTTTGTTTGAGAATATTATAAGTATATGTATATAGTTTTTTTTTAGTATCTTGTGATTTGAATTTTCGGGTCCCTAGTAGGCCTGGCTTTTGAGATTCGATGCCAGCTTCAGGTGTAGCTGTGCGGTATTGTGTTTTATTCAGTTTTACATGGAATAACATACCGGCAACAACGCTCCAAGCATTTCCAAAATTATTAGTAAAAAAGTCTGACGAGTAAAGTAAAATTGTTTTAAATAATTTCGCATTTAATAAACAAGTGAAAAAATACAACAATGAATCAGCGCAGGGTAACAATGTCATCGCGTATACGCAGCGTGTCCACTCCACACATCCCGAGCAGTTCTACCATACCGAATGAGAACGATCGCAGCGACTGGAACACGCAATCATCGGAGTTCGTCAACACATCGCCAACATCATCGGCCAGCGACGTCAGCTCCAGTGATGCTCCGGAGGACAACCAGTTGCGCGAGATGGTCGAGCTGGTCGAGCTGCAGGTGTGCAAGGCCATGGAGGGCTTCTATCAGTGGCATGTCCGTGCGCTGTCCAAGCTGGAGCAGCTGATACTGGACGAGCTGATGCCGCGTGTGGGCCTGCCGCGTCCCTCCTACGACAAGCTCGTCCAAAAGATGCTGCGTCGTCTCAACAAGATGCGTCTCATGCCGATGACCGTCAAGTCGGCACAGCATCGCCAGCGTCGTCTGGCCCGGCGGCATGCACACCATACTTCATCAGGAGGACGCAAGCATAAGCAGCAGCAGCAGCACCAGCAGAAGCAGAAGCAGGCAGCAACAGCAACAACAACAACAGCAGCAACAACAGCAGCAGCAGCAACAACAACAGCAGCAGGAGCAGTCGCCTGAATTGAATTCCTCGACGCCTTCGCATATTTCGAACGCAATGTTCATGCAAAGCCAATATGAACGTATGTACAAGTGTCACTTTGAGCGGCAGGATGACGGCCAGGCTGAAGGCCAGACTGGACGCCAGGATGAGCAGCCACAGCAGCAGCAGCAGCAGCCACAAAAGCTTTTCTCACCGCTATGCGTGCAAATACCGCCGGCGCAGCTGTCGTCCTTGCTGCGCATTGATGAGGCGAATCGGGAGAAGGAACGGGAACGGGAACAGCGTAAAGTTGAGTTCCTGTACCACAATCAGGAGTTTCCGCCGCAGAGTGCCAGTGTGGATTTCGCCGCACCCAAGTCGGACAATGTGCTGGGCATTTTTCCCAAGGAACAGGAACAGGACGAACTACAGGGTGTACCGAATGAGAAATATTTAAGGTTTCCACCCACCTGGCCCTTCAGCTGCGAGAGAGCTGCTCCACAGGACCAGGAATGGTTCCCGCAATGGGACCCGTCGCAGAGTGGAGAATGCCTCAGCAACTGGACTCCAATGGCCAGCTGGCCAAACCAAACCGACACGGCTGCTCCAAATGCCAAGCCGCCGCACTTTAACGGTGATTGGTCGGCGCCGTGGGAGAACGCCTCTAGTCGCGATGCCCTTGGCACCTGGACACCCGAAGCCAGGGCACCCGAGGAGCGCTCCCGCTTCGATCATCGCCCTCAAATGCCGAGCAACAACATCTTCAAGTGCTCATCAGCCTGGCCGTTTGTCAGCGATGATCATGTGTATAAGCCACAGCCCTTTAGGGATTGATGCACTGTACCACTGTACCACTGATCCAACGATCCAACGATCCACCGAGCCACTGATCCACCGAGCCACTAAACCACCGATCCATTGATCCCTTTTTGTGTGTGGAGTGTGAGCGACTGCAAATTTCCGCGCCTTAAACATCTCTTTCAACCTTGTAACGACCATTCGAAAGTCCATTCTTGTTCTTGTTTCGATTAGCAACCAAGATCTTGCAATGATCTTCCAAATTTGATGTCAATATTATAATAAACTGTTGTGTTACTTAAACTTTCTGTGTCTGATCCTGTTGCTCATCCTGTTGCTGATCCTTTGGGGTGTGTTTTTTGCTATTTGGTTAAAGGATTCTACAATACATACTCATATAGCTGTGGAATTGCATTTTCTTGGTCTTTGGAAAGGTTTTCCATCATAATATCCGTTTGGATTTGAAAAGAGTTCTTTTTACAAAGGAATCCTTTTTTTTGTACTTTATTTCGATGATTTCTAGTTTAGCTTTTCCATAAATCACAATTGCCTACTAATCACAAGCAATATATTCTCTCTCTCTCTCTCTTTCACTCTTTCACTCTCTCCATCTCTTTCACTGCCTCTGCCTCGCATTGCATCTCTTTCTACACTATTTACACTACAATTGAAAACAACAAACAACAACAACTTGTCTTGCAGTGAGCTATGCCGGAGCTAATACGCCGATGCGAACACCCTACAAATTGCCGCTGCAAGCTGGCGCTGCCGCCAGCAATGCACTGAAGCCCGCCGGCAGCAACAGCAGCGCGCCAGCGGCAACAGTTGTTGGTGCAACGGCGGCAGCGGCAGCAGCAGCTGGTGGTGGCATGAAAGTGAATACCATGATGCTGGAGAAGCTGCAGAAGCTGATTGCCCTGAATCCGGAGTACTTGACCAGCGGCATACCCAATCATGTGATGATGCAGCTCTTTATGCAACCGATGCGCTTGCCACAGTCGCAGCAACAGCAGCAACTACAAAATGCAGCAGCAGCAGTTGCAACCGGAAATGCAGCTGCCACAGCAGCGGCCGCAGCAGCCGCGGCAGCTGCCTCAGCTGCAGTCTATGTGCAGCAGGAGGAGGACGAGGTCGACTACGAGGAGATGGGCGTGGCCGAGACATATGCAGACTATTGGCCAGCAAAGCGTAAGTTCAAAGAATCGCAATCCTTGGCAGCATAACCAACTAATCACATTTGGCATCCCTTAGTTAAGCTGGGCAAAAAGCATCCGGATGCTGTGGTGGAGACCGCCTCGCTAAGTTCCGTGGAGCCGTGCGATGTCTACTACCAGATGTCCTTACCATCGGAGACCATCAACAGCGGACAGCTGAGCGCCCTGCAGCTGGAGTCGATAACTTACGCCTCGCAGGCACACGATCATCTGCTGCCGGATGGCAGTCGTGCCGGTTTCCTGATCGGCGATGGCGCCGGCGTTGGCAAGGGTCGCACCATTGCCGGCATCATCTATGAGAACTACCTGAAGGGGCGCAAGAAAGCCCTCTGGATATCCGTGTCCAATGATCTCAAATATGATGCAGAGCGTGATCTCAGCGATATTGGAGCCACGCGCATCAATGTGCATGCCCTCAACAAGGTGTGACCATCATCTAATTGTTTATATAATTTACTCATTTTAAGTCAATCTTCAATTGTGTATTCTTCAAGTTTTACTTAATAATTGTGGCTAAAAGTAAAGTACATTTTTAATTTATAAAATATTTGTTGTTCATGAAAAGCGCTTGTAAATCTAAATACTTGAAAAGTTTTGCTTACTCGAATAATTGTAAATTAAAAATGTTTTTTTCATGCTTTAACAATTACTAAATTAATTGTAGTTATAGCTTTATATAAGTAAAGTGAATGTTATACATTTTTAATTTATAAAATATTTTAATTTATAAATACTTGAAAAGTTTTGCTTACTTACTAGAATAATTGTAAATTAAAAATGTAATTTTCATGCTTTAACAATTACTCGAGTAATTTTAGTTATAGATTTATACAAGTAAAGTAATTGTTATACATTTTTAATTTATAAAATATTTGTTGTTCATGAAAAGCGCTTGTAAATCTAAATACTTGAAAAGTTTTGCTTACTTACTAGAATAATTGTAAATTAAAAATGTAAGTTTCATGCTTAAACAATTACTTAATTAATTGTAGTTATAGATTTATATAAGTAAAGTAATTGTTATACTTTTGTCTCACAGTAAATCTAAACTTGTCATTTAAATGTTAAATAAGTTAATAAGTTTATATTTCTATATGAATTTCTATAATCAATTTATAATCCTTATCGAAATTTGCTCTCCTGCTGCAGTTCAAATACGCCAAGATCAGCTCGGATACGAACAACAACTGCAAACGTGGCGTCATTTTCAGCACATACTCGGCGCTAATTGGGGAGTCGAACAACAAGACGGGGAAATATCGTTCGCGGTTCCGGCAGCTGTTGCAGTGGTGCGGCGAGGACTTTGAGGGTCTGATCATCTTCGATGAGTGCCACAAGGCCAAGAATCTGTGTCCCGTCGGCTCCGGCAAGCCAACGAAAACGGGACAAACTGTACTCGAGCTGCAGCAGAAGCTGCCCAAGGCTCGTGTCGTTTACGCGTCGGCGACGGGCGCCTCCGAGCCAAAGAATATGGCGTATATGGTGCGTCTGGGTCTGTGGGGTCAGGGCACAGCATTTGGCAACTTCACCGACTTTATCACAGCCGTGGAGAGACGGTGAGTACATAGCATTGGTTCGTTCCAGCCGGTGACACGACCCTCTAATCTGTGATTCATATTTGCAGCGGTGTTGGTGCCATGGAAATCGTGGCCATGGACATGAAGCTGCGTGGCATGTATATTGCCCGGCAGCTGAGCTTTAAGGGTGTCAGCTTCAAGATCGAGGAGGTGCCGCTGACCAAGGAGTTCCGCTGGATCTACGATCAGTCCGTCGAGCTGTGGGTGGAGGCCATGCAAAAGTTTACGGAGGCTGCCGAGCTCATCGATGCCGAGAGCCGCATGAAGAAGACCATGTGGGGTCAGTTCTGGTCGTCGCATCAGCGCTTCTTCAAATATCTGTGCATTGCGGCCAAAGTGAATCATGCGGTCCTCATCGCTCGCGAGTCCATCAAATATGGCAAGTGCGTGGTCATCGGCCTCCAATCCACCGGCGAGGCGCGTACTCTCGATCAGCTGGAGCGCGATGATGGTGAACTCACCGATTTTGTGTCCACAGCCAAGTGAGTGTTTGGTCATTTCGATTAATCCAAAGCTCAAGTTGATTTCTTTGGCTGGAAAGTGAAAATTTTCACACCATTCGAGTAATCATTTGTTAATGAGCTGCATTTAATTGAGTGAAAGCAATAATTATTTGCCTAAAGTTGAAAGCTTTTTTAATGAGCTTAACCGCTTTAAGTGTGGGCAATACTTGTTTGCTTGCTGCTCAAAGCTTTCTTAATGAGCTTCATTCTTTTAAGTGTAGGTAACAATTGCTTGATTAAAGTTGAAAGCTTTTTTAATGAGCTTAACCGCTTTAAGTGTTTGCAATAATTGTTTGCTTGCTGCTCGAAGCTTTCTTAATGAGCTTCATTTTTTTAAGTGTAGGTCACAATTGCTTGATTAAAGTTTGAAAGCTTTTTTAATGAGCTTGATTGTTTTAAGTGTAGACAATAGTTGTTTGCTTACAGTTGAAAGCTTTTTAAATGAGCTTAATTATTTTAAGTGTGGGCAATAATTGTTTGCTTACAGTTGAAAGCTTTTTGCTCATCTTTTTTTTAAGCTTTTCAAAGACTTTGGGACATTCAAGTAAAAAGTCGGACTACAGACAAAAACTTCTCGTGTTTTTACAGAAAATTGTTAAAATATTAGTATCAAATATTTATTAACCTTTTCACTTTTCCATTTTCCATTCGCAGAGGCGTCTTCCAGTCGTTTGTGGAGCGTCATTTTCCGGCGCCAGATCGGAATCGCATCAATCGGATTTTGGGGCTGTACGATGAGGCGCCGGCGGTGAAGCAGGAGGCGCACCATGGCCTCAACAACAACAACAGTAGCAACAGCAACAACAACAACAACAATAACAACAACAACAGCTGCAGCAGCAGCAGAAGCAGCGTCGCCGGCAGCAGTAGCAGCCGTGGCAAACTGCGCAGCAAGCGGAAGGGCGGCAACAGTGGCGCCAAGTCCAAGATGAAGAAGAAGAAGCGCAGCGGCTCCTGGCCATACAGTGACAGCGATGGCGACGAGGATGCGGCAGCAACGAGCGGGGATGCAGCAGACAGCGATGATGCCTTCAATGAGGAGACCAATGACAACGATGACGAGGACAATGACGATGATGATGACGACGAAGATGGCGACGACAACAATGAGGATGAGGACAAGCACGATGAGGACAGCGATCGGCACAGTGTGGCCAGCGATTACAGCTCCGATTTCAATCCGTTCTTTGCCAGCGGCAGCGACTCCGACATTGATCCCTGGGTGAATGCGCGCAGCAAAAAGAGCAGTGGCAACAAGAAGCCGCAGCCGAAGAAAACCAAAAAGAAGAAGAAGCCCATCAAAAAGGAGCCGAAAATCAAAAAGGAACCAACAGCAGCAGCGGCGGCCGGAGCAATGTCGGCAACGGTTGTGGCTGCCATCAATGCGGCCAAGAGTCGCAAGCCCACACAGCTGTCCACGCAGGATAAGATCCAGGATCTGTTGCAGAAGAAACAGGAGATGAAGGGCACGGTGACGCCCGTGGGCGTCAATGGCGTCAAGCTGAACTACGGCCCGCCGCCAAAGGATGCCATCGAGCGTGCCTGCACCATGAAGGAGGAGCTCTTGCGCCGGATCGAACGTCTCGGCTCCCGACTGCCGCCCAATACGCTCGATCAGCTGATCGATGAGCTGGGCGGTCCCGACAATGTGGCCGAGATGACGGGCCGACGTGGTCGCGTTGTCCAGAGCGAAGATGGCTCCATACAGTATGAATCGCGCACGGAGGTGGATGTGCCGCTCGAGACACTGAACATAACGGAGAAGCAGCGGTTCATGGACGGCCAAAAGGATGTGGCCATCATCTCGGAGGCCGCCTCCAGCGGCATCTCACTCCAAAGCGATCGCCGCGTCTTCAATCAGCGTCGCCGTGTCCACATCACCCTGGAGTTGCCCTGGTCGGCGGATCGTGCCATCCAGCAGTTTGGACGCACGCATCGCTCCAATCAGGTCAATGCACCCGAATACATATTTCTCATCTCGGATCTGGCCGGCGAGCGGCGGTTCGCCTCCACGGTTGCGAAGCGTCTCGAATCTCTGGGCGCCCTCACGCACGGTGATCGACGCGCCACCGAAACCCGAGATCTGTCCCAGTTCAACATTGACAACAAGTACGGCAGACAGGCGCTGGAGACGGTGATGCGCACTATCATGGGCTATGAGACGCCGCTGGTGCCGCCGCCCACCGATTATAGTGGCGAGTTCTTCAAGGATATTGCTGGTGCGCTCGTTGGCGTTGGCATCATTGTCAACACGGAGAGCCATCCGGGCGTGCTCAGTCTCGACAAGGACTACAATAACATATCCAAGTTTCTCAATCGCATCCTCGGCTGTCCCGTCGATCTGCAGAATCGTCTATTCAAGTACTTCACCGACACCATGACGGCCATTATCAATCAGGCCAAGCGTGGCGGTCGCTTCGATCTCGGCATTGTCGGTGAGTTAACTGAGCACCCTCCTCCATGCTCACTTTCTTGAAAACTCAACTTTTTTTTAACGACAATTATTGCTTGTAATTCTTTTATCTGCATATTTTTTATGCTCTCTATGCATATTGTATGTATGTATGTATTTGCGTCCTCCATGGTCACTTTATCAGCAGAAAATGATACAAATTTACCTCTTTCAACGACTATCGTTTTTAACATTTTAAAATGTGTTTTTCAGCATATTTTGTATTTTGTTTGATGTGTATCAACTTATTTGGCGTCCTCCATGGTCACTTTATAAGCAGAAAATGCTAAAAATTCCACTCTTTCAATGACTATCGTTTTTAACATTTTAAAAAGATTTTTCAGCATATTTTGTATTTTTTTTTTATGTATATCAACTTATTTGGCCTCCTCCATGGTCACTTTAAAAACAGAAAATGCTAAAAATTCCACTCTTTCAACGACTATCGTTTTTAACATTTTATAAAGATTTTTCAGCATATTTTGTTTGATGTATATCAACTTTTTTGGCCTCCTCCATGGTCACTTTATAAGCAGAAAATGCTAAAAATACAACTCTTTTAACGACTATCGTTTTTAACATTTTAAAATGTTTTTCACCATATTTTGTATTTTGTTTGATGTATATCAACTTTTTTGGCCTCCTCCATGGTCACTTTACAAGCAGAAAATGCTAAAAATTCCACTCTTTCAATGACTATCGTTTTTCACATTTTAAAAAGATTTTTCAGCATATTTTATATTTTGTTTAATGTATATCAACTTATTTGGCGTCCTCCATGGTCAGTTCACAATCAAAAAATACTAAAAACTGAACTTTACCAACGACTATTTTATTTTGTATGCATATATGTATAAATCGACTTAAAAGTGTCCTCCATGGTAACTTTATTTGCATGGAAAACAATTATTTCGTATTAAGCTCATTTCATAGGTGACCAAAAATCGATTAGATTGACTAAGGTATACATAGAACAGACCGCTGTCCTCCAGTGTCACTTTCTTTCATGCTCTTCAGTTTGCAAGATAAGAACTATACCAATCCATTTGTACAGGAGGACAGGCTTCCATGCTCACTTTTGCATATTAAACAATCCTCCTTCCTCGTCCTTTACAGATCTGGGCGCTGCCGGCGAGAATGTTACACGTGTGCGTCTGTTGCGCTTTATGCGGAAACATGCCACAGGCGTTGCACCCACCGAGCTGCATACGGTGCGCTTGGAGCGTGGCATGATCTGGCAGGAGGCTATTGACAAGTGAGTGAACTCAATGGAGACCAACAGGGAACTCAAGCTAATCGAATCTTTATGGTTTACAATAGGTATGCAGATCTGTTTAATGAGCACGAGGGATTCTACACGTCGCATCAGTTGCGCAATCAGAAACGCACCTCGATCCTGGTGGTCGTCATTGAGCCGCCGCCAACAGCGCGTGGCGCCACAGAGGCAGATGGCAGCAGTAGCAGCAACAGCGGCGGTGGCAGCAAGGCGCACAAGAAGAAGACGCGCAGCAAAAAGGAGATCATGTGCCAGATTTATCGGCCAAATACGGGACTCCAGGTGCGACACGAATCGCTCGCCGAGCTGGAAAAGAAATACCGCAAGGTGGCCAGCGAGGAGGCGGAACCCCATTGGACGGAACAGTACGATGCCTCCGTGCACACCTGCTCCCATGCCTATTGGAATGGCAACTGTCGCAACGTCAGCCTGGGCAACGACTGCGAGGTGAGATTACTGGGATAAAATAACTGTTTTCATATGCATAATTTTTTCATATTTGAATAGGTTGGCCTGCGTCAGCGTTTGTATCATGTGTTGGCCGGATCTGTGCTGTCGGTGTGGAACCGTGTGGAGCACATATTGAACACGCGATCCAATAGCAAAATGCAGGTGATACGCATGAAGACAACGGAGGGCGAGAAGATTGTCGGCACAATGATACCAAAGTCATGCTTTGAGACACTGATGAGCGATCTGCGCAGCGACTCGGAGAAGCAGGAGGAATTCAACTATTAGTTTAGCAAAACATTCGACCCACCAACAAGCACAACAACCACAACCACAATTGGCGGCGGATCCAACAGCCTCCAAAGTCTTCTCTTCCATTTACCCGCAAAAAAAAAATGAAACACACGATACAACAACAACAACAACAACACATAACAAACCATAATAAAACATTGCTAAAGGCTGGGAATATTTGTTAACTAGTTTCAGGAATCTTTTCTGCTGCTTCTGCTTTTTTTTTTTAATTTTTATTTAACATTTCATATTTTAATTTTGATTTTGATTTTCGTTTTCTTTCAAACAACTCTCTCTTCGTAATTAGTCGTAATTATCACCACGTACATAAGTCAAAAACGTATTTTGAAAACATACATTTTTGTTTGCCTTTCTCATTTCATTCCTCCCTCACACCACCCACACACACTAATACACACACCTAGACACCCATACAAACGACATGAAAAAAAAGATATAGTGAAAACAAATGAAAACGCTTATTATATGGACTTTTTCTTCTTAATAATTTAATTATAAATTAATGTAATTAATTTTAGAACACAATCACACTATAAAATGACGCCAAGCAAATGTTAACTATTTATTGCGCTTATGTTTTAGTTACATATTTATTATGTACGTAAGCCCCTCACACTCTCCCCCCCAACCCGTTTAAACATTTATATATATTTGTTCTGGCCTGTTTTTAATCAATCTTATCTTTGTTGTTTTTTAATTCTAAATTTTTCCAAAAGAAAAGCTGCAGCGCAGCGCTCAGCTTTTTGCTAGTTAAAGTACATAAATCTAAATCACAGGGGCAATACAAATAAACATCTAACGAAACAAAACAAAACAAAACAAAATAAAATATACACACAAAATGGAGGCAACACTTAATAAAGTTAATAATAACGCAACCAAGTTAAGGCATTTTTTTTTGTCATCATACAATTTATTGTTAATTTGAAGTCAAACTGCAGTTTGTAATTAAGGTCTACTGTGTAATAACTAATTTAAGTTTAGCCATTAAAGGTGTTAATATACATATGCATATACATATACATATATACATATACAATTAATTACCATATATATATATATTAATATATATTATATACAATACAACTGAAGTACATATGTACATGCAAAATAATAAACGCGGAAATGTGGTATTCGAAACCAAACAACAACAAATTCACGAAAATTCAGATTCTTGCTATTTTTATTCAATGGATTTACAAAAAGTTTCCCTTTAGCCTTTTTCCAGCTTTGTTTAATAGTTTTAGCCTGGAAGTTAGTTATCTGGAAATCTACCCAATTCCAAGATACGACTTTAGAAGGCCAAATCAACTAAAATTTTGTCATCAACTCTTTCAAGATCCTTAAAGAGCGCACTATTGAAGAAACCACCGGCAGAAAAACAAAATATTTCAAATTTTATTCCGTTGGCCTTTTTGCTAATCGGCTTGTCCTGTTTGTGGCAATCGATAGTTGGCAACACAACGACATGTGCATACACTTATCGATAAAGTATCCTCGTGCAGCGTTGCCACGCAGGCTGTAGGAAATGATTGAAGTAAGCAGCGCTGACTAAATGCGCGCGCCCTTTGAAATTGAATGAATTGAAAGTCGACAGTTGGGAGATGTGTGTTTTAGTAAAGTTGCGAAAGCGTTGTTTAATTTTGCATTTTCATTCATATTACAAATGCACTCTTGGAGAGTTGAAGTACATACTAGCTTGCGTTTCAATAGCTTCGCTTCTTCAGTTCTCATTTCTCGCTGCTTGTCTCTTTCCATTGCTGCACACACTCTTCGCACTTCAGTACATAAGTTTAGTTACAAGTTAATACAAGTACAGTGAGAGTCAGAGAGAAAGAGATAGAAAGATATTGAGAGATGAGCAAGTACATAAATAACACAAGAAGCGAAAAATATAGTATATAGTACTCGTAAATATGTACGTATAGATTTGTAGCGCTGTAGCTAATATATATATATATATATGTATATATATAGTTTTCATATAGTTGTCATATATAAAAATTGATTTGTTTTTTCTTTTACCGACATTTACAACATAGAGTATATATCCAAGAGGCAACTATAATACATTTAAGTACATTTACATATATATTTCTATTAATATATAGAGATGTATATAACTCTTTAGCTCTTTAAATACGCGTTAATAACTAAGTATATATATGTATATACTATATATGTGGTTTAGTATTTTGAATTGTATGTATTTTATTTTAATATAGAGGGGCTTTCATTAGCTGGGCGAAAACGAACTTTAAAGCTTTTTAATGTTGACCAAGTTTTGAACAGAGGCTAAGAAGCGACGATTAGTGCAAAAGTGTATCGAGAATTTGTAAGGTTTGTGTTTCTCTTTTAGGTACGCACACTGGTACAAAATGTATGCTAGTTTAAAGGCAGCGCGGGACTACTGATCACATACATACAAATATATATACACACACATATGGTTCGAATTTATGCATATATGTATGTATGTATATCGATCTGTGTGTGAGATGTATGCATAAAGTACTCTAGGCTTTATAGGTGTATGCATGTATGCATGTGTGTGTGTGTGTGTGTGTGTGTATATGTTTGACTAATTCTTAATGGTGGTAATCGTGGATTAATGGGCGGCACTGATTTTGTGTTAGTTAACATTCGCTATATGTTTACATTTATAATATATATAGTATAGTGTATGTATATATAATACTCTATATATATGTATGTTTATGCATATCCATATACATATATATTGTTGTATAATATTTTAGGCAAATTATCAACTATAATACAGTTTTACACTTAGTTCCTTTCAATATATGTATGTCTATAACATTGAGCTGAAAATCTGATATATATATATTGTATGTATGTTTGTCTCTATATATATATATGTATATAGTTAAGTACTGTTGACAAACAGCGCTTTTACAGTTTGTTCTTTATAGGAAATACATATACATATATATAATTTGTTTTCTTTTTAGTTATTCGCTTAAATATCGAAATCGAAAAAAAATATACAGGCTATACAGAATATTTTGAAGCGGCTCTTAGGCTAAGATATATAATAATAATAATATATATATTGTATATATAGCGCTTATTTATAGGCATATAGTTTTGAATCGATTATGGCGCTGCTCTACGCTTAAAGGCCATCAAAAATATTGAGTTTTCTGATTTTACGTTTCGTTTTCTTTCTTTCATTATTTTGTTTGTTATTGTTTTTGTTTTTAGGTTAGCTACTTAGGCACAACACATAATAGCGATCGATGATAATATATATATATATATATATATATATATACATATGTATATAGTACACATGTTCCACTATTATCAAAGAAATTGCATCAGTTTTTGTTACTTTTGTTACTTTTGATTTTACATTACGTATTGAAAAAGTTCTAAGACAGAGACAGAACGAGACAGAGAGAGACAGAGAGAGACAGAGAGAGAGAGAGACAGAGAAAACTTTTGGTAGAGTGCACTTAAGTGTGAGACAGATAGAGAGATAGAGAGAGAGAGAGATAGACTAAATACATGACTAGAATGGAATTTATGGGGCAAGTGCTGTGGGGCTCTTATGGGTTTGTTTTTTTCAGCGGGTGGGGGTTGGGGGTGGGGGTTTGGGTGTTTGCTAAGTAGTTACAATGTACAAGACTACGTTGCTTTCGCTGTGGCTTCTTCTTCTTCTTCATTAACTACTTTTTGATCTTTATCAACTACAGTTCTAACATTTTTGATATCTCTTCTACTTCTACATCATCTTCTTCGTTTTTATTGCAGCTTTTTCTTGAGTTGTACTTTCTGTGCTGACATGTTGAGCTTTTACTTTGAAATGGTTTGCCTGCCGTGATTGAGGGGGGGGGCGGGATTTAGAGTTGGATCGTGTTTGTGTACGAGAGAGCAAGAGTGAGAGAGAGAGAGAGAGAGAGCGTGCTTTGTAAAACGTAGCCTTGATTAACCGTTATGCAAAGCCACACAGCTGATCGATAAGAAACAACTTTGAACATAGGTTAGGTTGAATTGAGGTTAGGTTTGAATTGAGTTTGGATTTGAATTGAGAATAGTTTGAGTTAACCCAAGTTAAACTTAAGTTAGCTTGAATTGAGGTTATGTTGTTGGGTGGCTTGAATTGAGGTTTGGTTAAACTTTGGTTATATTGCAATAAGCCAAGTTAAACTCGGGTTATTACTTGAGGTTGGGTGGAAGTTATTTTAGTTTTAATTTTTGATTGTTTGATTTGAGGTTAGGTTGAACTTAGTTGTATTTAGGTTGGATATGATTGAGGTTGTGGTTGAACTAGTCTTGTTTGAAATTACTCAAGTTGAGGTTAGGTTGAACTAAGCAGTGTTGTATTTGGTTGAACTTAGTTTAGATTGAATTGAGGTTAGATTGAACATAAGTTGGGTTCAACAAAGTTAGCTTGAACTTGGATACATATAGGATGTGTGTGTGTGTGTGTGTGTTTGTAACTGACTCATTTAAAACATAGCCAGATTGACAGAGAGAGGGAGAGAGATAGAGACAGAGAGAGAGAGAGAAAGAGAGAGGGAGGAGAGAGTGACCGAGATGGTGGTGATGGTGTAGGGCCTTTTTAGCTGCGCCTACAGATCAAAATAAAACTCAACAAGCATTGCCTAAAACTGATTCACCCTCAGCTCGTTGCCCTGCAGCTGAACGAGCCGAAAGGCCTCCCGTATGGTTGGCGTCATCAGCAGCTTGAGATTCTCCTCGGCCTCGTTGGGCAGCGAGCGCAGCAGCTCCATGGAGGCGACCACAAGCTGGGCGAGCGCTGCCCTCTTGTAATTGGAATCCTTTAAAATGCTCGTCGCCCGCTGCTGTTCGATCTCGGGTGAAATGGACTCCGCCTCCGTTTTGGCCGCCTGTCGGTTCGTGTCGAACGGATTGCTGCGACACTTGGGCTGAAATTCACTGATCAGCGTGGTCATCGTCACATTATCATCGTCCAGCTGAGCGCTTTTGTTGGGCGACGTCGAGTGGCCAGCACCCGTGCCATCGCTGCCCAGATCCGTGGAGTGGCCCGCCTCCATGTTGCCGTTGCCATTGCCATTGCCGTTGAGGGACATGGATTTGGAGGCGGCCAGCGACATGTGGGCGGACATGGGCAGCTTCTGGTGGCTGCGCAGCCTGCCATTCTCAATGTCATGCAGCGCCGAATTGCTCAGATAGAGTTCACAGACCAGATTCCAAGCATCCTGCAGGCAAAACAAATAACGCACAAAGTTCTCCTTCTTCTTGACCGTCGTTGTATTCAGACGGGAACACGATTCCAGTATGAAATTCAAATCATCGGCGCCCAAGTTATAGACGACAATATCATTGAGATGGGAATCGACCAGCGCTATATAGTAGATCATCCAGGATGAGGTCATTTGCTTGTATAGGTTGGCTGCATACTCAATGTTGGACACCTTCTGCATGAGAAACTTGAGGCCTGGGCGGGAGTCGAACTCCAAGGCGGACATCAGATACTGTTTGACGCAACGCAGCAGGATCTCCTTGGAGCGAAAGTCCAGATCGTAATCGTGACTGGGCGTGGCCGCCGTCGAGGCCGCATAGTTGTCAAAGATGCACGTGGAGACGGCCTGTGGCACACACTTCAAACGGGACAGCAGCAACTTGGCGACCAGCTGCAGCAGCATTTGATTGGCGAGCAGACCCACAACTAGATTCTTGAAGGGTATGCGTATGACAAAGTTATCCAGATTCGAGTTGAAGCCATTGTTCAAGGGATACAGCAGGAATGAGTAGCTGCGATCATCCGTTAGCTGGGCAGTGGAACTGGTGCAGCTGCTCTTGCATTGAGCGGCAGCGGCAGCAGCTCCCGATGATCCCGATCCCGGTGTGGTTGGTGTTGTTGCAGTGGATGTGGTATTCGGTTCGCGCTGATTGTCGGACAGAAAGACCTGCTGGGCGAGCGCATAGATGCGTGCCAGCTCCTCCAGGGTGCTGTCGCGACGGGCAGCCACCTTGACGTTGGCGCAATCGCCATAGAAGCTGTTGGACTTCTCGTGGAAGGCAAACGAGAGTTGACGCAGTGGCGCAATGGTCACCGTGCAGGCGCGATGTATTGCCGAGCAGGCGATCATCCACTGCGACTCATTGAAGAGCATGCCCGTGGAGAGGATGACATGCTTCAGGCAGGACACCGAGATCCTGGCTACCGCCTCCTGCGACTGGGCGGCACATTCGATGAGCACCAGGAGCAGCTGCTTCAGGGCCAGCGTTGCCGAGCTGGAGATCTTTGTGGGTGACTCAATCAGATTGTGATTAACATTCACATTGGCGGGATTGGCGGTGCTGCAGTTGCTCCTGCCACGGCTCTGCTCATCGCTGGCCGAGCTGGAGCAGCTGTCGTAATGTGCGCCGACCGTGCGATGCTCCATTGATGGCGGCAGCGGTTCGGTGACAAATTTCAGCTTCGAATAGATCAAATTATCGGCGGGATGCACAATATGGGCGAGACGCGTCTTGGTGCCGGCACCCAGGCGTCGCTGTTCCGGCACCGATTTCTCGATGAACTCCACAACCAGATCGGTGGTCATGCAGCAGCAATGCTTGAAATTCTTCTCAATATGCTGCCAACTGGCAGCTGTCTTGTTGATGTAACGCAGCCAATCCTGGATCATTGGGATGAGCAGATGATTGATGCAATAGAAGCCAAAATCGATGCCCGGCGTGGCGAGCAGATTCTTGAAAAGCTTGAAGATCGTTTGCAAGATGGGCGCCTGATGCGAGTAGGGACAAACGATCAGGGAGTTCGTTAGGCCATCGAGCAGCAGGAACCAGACCTTAAGCACACCGGATGGCTTGTCCATTTCATCGATCTTCACAATCGTATCCTTGTCAATGTGCAGCGATCGATACGAGATCATATACTGCTCGTTCTTTGTCTGCAGATAGTCGTTGCCAAAGTAGGTGAAGTTCTCCATGGAGCTGGGTATATTGGCGTCAATGATATGCGTATAGGAGATGCCCTTGATCTTGTACGTCGAGTGGAAATTGGGGCACTTGGGCATGCTGTACATGAACCCAAGGATGCTCGAGCAGCGCTCCAGGAAACGCAGCGTTTCATGCAGAAAATCGGTCGGTCGGAATGTGTTATCGTTATCCTCGCCGCAGGCATTGTTATTGGGGCCACCGCCGCCGGAGATCTCCAGATACGAGAGCAGACACAATATGCAATCGAGTCCGGCATTGGCAAACACCAGCGTGTTGTCCGAGTCGAGGAACACCCGAAAGATGTCGATGATGTTGCTCATGTTCAGCATCCGGCTGCGTGCGTTACGTAATGTGCCGAACAACGGTCGCCAGCCGGAGCGGATTTCGGTGCGATGCGCCTCAACGATCTCGTACAGGCAGGCCACAATCTGATCCTGTACGTCCACGTCGCAGGTGTCCATGCTCAGCAGATTCTCGAACGGCTTCAGCAGCGCCTCATTGAAGTGGAAATAGGGTAGTTCCGATTGCTCCACCAGCAGCGCCGTTATTATATCATGGATATACTCGATGGCACGCTTCGAGATCATACGATCCCGATGACAGGCGGCCTACAAAACAAAACAACAAAAAAAAACAATATTAGCATCGGTATCAGGGAATCAAAGGATTCAGTATCGGGTTACAGCCAGGCTTCGAAACTCTTTTGAAGCAACAAAAGTAATATGTACTATGGAGTAATCATTGGGTTATTAGGGTATCCTGTTCTAAACTTTAATTGAACGAGAAAGAAAGGCTACCTGAATATAATGAAAAACTCTTGTTACCTTTAAAACTAATTTTCTTAATTAATTCAATATTTCAGACCGATTGTTCCTATGACAGCTATAAGATATAGTCGTTTGATTTTAACCAAATTCAATCAATCTATATAAAATATAATAAAACTTGCAATTACTGAGTTTTGTTAAGATAGTTTAAGAAACAAAAAAGTTGTTCATAAAATGACTCATTTTTCAACATATTGTTCCTATGGCAGCTATAAGATATAGTCGTCCGATTTTGATGAAATTTTGTGAGCATGCTTAAATAATGTCGAAACTTATATTTGGTTAGTTTGGTCGAAACAGACAGACAGACGGACAAAGCTATATCGACTCGTCTTGTCGTCCTGATCAAGAATATATATACTTTATGAGGTCGGAAATGTTTCCTTCTATGCGTTGCAAACTTCTATTAAATGTGATTTAAAAATCGAGTTGAAACTTGAATGGAATTAAATTCGGATATTTTATAAAAGGTTTACACTTGAGGGTGAAGGCTGCAAATATCCAAACGAGATGATCCTTAAAGGATTCTTCATCGATTTAGATTATGAACAGTTGAATAATATTATTATGATATGATATATCCCGATCAAAAACAAATAGTTGCAAGTTCCAACTAATACAACCAGTTAAATAGTTAGTTAAATGAACAGATCGAGTCCTTGTTGTAAGTTCCATTAGCTACAGTCCGTTGCGCAACAAAAAGTGCACTTACATCCATTAAATGTGGTCCTGTTATGGCCCAGACTTTGAGCACATGGAGCAGCGGTCGTGAGCTGCGAAATACTTTGAGCGTAACATCACCGATGCGATGCAGCAGCAAGGACATTGGCAGAGAGTCGAGCTTCTTCCAGCCCTTGCTTGGCCACCAGATCCGTGTGCCGCCGCCACCACCACCATTAGTAGCAGTACCGCCGCCGCCTCCTCCTCCTCCGGTGCCGGTGCCGCCGCCGCCGCCACCGCCGTTGGTGGCGCCTAGCTTGCGTGCCATCTGGCTCTTGTAGAGCTGATCGCGCGAGGCGCGGCAGAGATGCTTCAGGAATTGGCACAACGATGGCAGGCTGAGCCTCTCGGCGGCATCGCTAAACAGATTCTCGGCCTGGTGGGACAGCGCGCAGAGCACCTTCGATGTATCGCTCTGGCTGAGCAGAACCGTCTCGTTGGTGCCCGAATACACCTTCAGGATGGATGTGATGTTCGTATTGGGACTCTGCAGCGGTGCCTGCAGGAAGCTATACACATCCACGCTGTGGATGAGAACAAGAGACGACTGTCAATTGGCGTGGGTTATATGATAGGAGTAATAAATGCGGATGCGTTTCATTTGGCAAATGTACACATTTGCGGATTGTCACAGTACTCACCACGTTTCATCATCGTCGATGGGTATCGAGGATAGATTTAGCTTATCCTGGGCATTGCCATTGTTGAGCTTTTCGCCCGTCTCCAGGTCGCGACGGCTGCTGCCCGGCGAGGCGGCTATCGATGGATGCTGCATGCTAAAGATCTCATGCTCCAGCTGGCTGACGTGGCGACAGACGGCAAAGATGCTCTGCCAGCAGTCGGCGCTGTAGCTGCCCAGATTGAGGCCGCCAGTGAGCACCACATCCATGGACATTGCCTGGCTGGCCGAGATGCGTGGCCCAATTGTCTGGCACACATTGGACGCCAGCAAATTGAGTATCTTGCCAGCCAAATGCTGTAGATTCAAACTGTTGCTCAAAGTGGCGGCCTACAAAATAGATACAAAAAAATCAGGAGAGAGATATCAGGATTGATTGCATAATCAAAGATGTGGATTGCCTTACCGAATGCAGCCCGTCGAGGCACATGGCATAGAGGGCTTCGCCGCTGGACTTGTTGTTCTTGGCCTTGACGCGCAGCGTGCGCTTGGAGAGAGCGACCAGCTTGTTGGAGGCGGTGCCCTGCAGATCACCCAGCCCGGAGCTGAGCACAATGACCATGGACTCCCAGCAGCAGGTGAGCAGGCGGCGGCTGAGTTTCTTGGCTGCCTCGCGTCTCTTATCGTGCTGTTCGTTATCGCTATGCTTCCTTGTGGCCGACTGCAGGCGCTGCCACTCCGAGAGCATCTGTGTGCTGGCCAGGCCGCCGGCATCGCACAGCATATCGACGAGGGCGCAACGTGGTCCGCTGCCGTCCAACTGCTGCCTGGACATGGCCTCCAAAATGTTGCACACGATGACCGATTGGTAGAGTTCACAGAGCCACGGCGAGGAGAGATAGACGAGCACGCCCGTATTCTGTACGGATGTGACGAACTGCTGCTCCGACATGGGCACCAGTATATGTTCCTTGATCGACTGCTGCTCAAAGTAGCCGGCACGCATCAGCTGCAGGCTGAGCAGCAGCGATGAGTAGATGGCCAGATAGATGCCATCCGCATTGATGGCCGTCAGATTGTAATCAAAGTCGGAGAAGTTCATGCTGTTCTCCTGGCAGACGGACGAGGCGAACTCCTGCATTGCCTCGTCCAGTTCGACGCAGCTGCGCAAACGCAACAGCTTCGGCACCAGATCCAGTCGCAGGGCACGGGCAAAGTCGCGTGCATGCTGGCGATCATTGTCGCTGTCCGTCCGGATGGGCATGACGGGCGCCTCCAGATGCGAGTAGGGCCAGCGATTTTCGACGCGCGAGGTCTCATCGCTGGAGCTGCTGGGCTCATCGTCCTCGGGTCCTTCCGTATCGCCGGAACCGTTCGATGCCGCATCGTGCTCATGCGGCGGCTCACACTCGCTCTCCGATCCCGACGACGTCTCGAACACATTCTGCCGGAACTCGACAATCGCATCGCGATACGGCGCCGGCAAACGGGCCATGCTCTGATATGTCAACGGGCCCGAGTAGTCCGCATCCTTGAGCAGCTCATGCCGCCCATTCACCACCAGCACAATCTGATCGCTGATCATCGACTCGGTCAAATCGCCGCTGCACAGCACCTGCAAGCTATCCAGCAGCGCCACCATGCACTCCACGCTGGCCTGCAGGCTCGCCTCCGTTGCGCTGCCAGCACTGGCTCCGTAAGCGCACTCCTCCATGGCATCCACCAGGCTGCAAAGTAAGAGAGAAAATCATGATTGACATAAAATCATTATTGATTTCTTGGGAACAGATTCGAATGGAATTAACTGTTTACTAATTACGTACAGTCGGAAGAGGGCCATCTCATCGCTGCAGCCCTGGGCGGTGTTCTTGTCCGCGTAGAGTATGACGGCCAGGTCGATGAGTCGCTCGGGACTCTTGAAGATCTCGCGCACACAACGCAGCGGCTCGGTGCGATTCAGTGGCGCCGGCAGCAGCACCATGCGATGGAAGAGCGCCTCCAGCATGGGACGCAGTGATCCATGGGCGCCGGCAATTCTCAGCAGCTGAATGGCGGTCAAATAGACGCAACGTGCCTGTGGCCCATCCAAGCCGGGTCCGGTGAAAAAGCCACGCGCCTCGTTCTCAATCATATGGAGTGCGTCCCTGTTGAACAAGGGCAAGCTAACAGATTAAGTGAAACCGGGCAAAATGCAAATTATACTCACTTATAGGTAAACTTCTTGTCCAGGTTGATGCGTCCCGGCGAGCCGAGGGCGGCGGCCAGCGTTGGGCAGAACTTTTGCCAGAGGAACGAAGTGAAGTGTGGATTGGCATGGACATTGCGTGGCAATGCCGAGCTGAGCGTCAGGATGCATTCGGTTAGATAGAGCGAGCTGGGATTCTCGCACTTTTTGTTCGGTGACGCATTGTTAACATTGGGCTCGACCAATCGACTGCAGAGCCACTGCATCACCGGAATTACCTCATTGTAGACGGCAGATGCTTGCGTTTGAGTCATCAGGCCCGCCGGCGCCGTCTTCTTTACCTCCTCGGCCTCATCGATGAGGAAGGCGCAGAATGTGCGCAGACACTGCGATGCCGCCGCCAACGAGGCCGCTTTGGTGGCCCTGGAGCCGAGCTCCCAGCATTCGCCGCAGCGCGACAGAATCTCGATGAGCAGACGGCCATTTAGGGTGCAGGCCGGTGAGCAGGCCATGGCCAGGAACAGGCGCAGCACATTCACCACAGTGTCCTCACTACTCGTCGACGGCAGGATGCCATTTGTCGCCCGCAGCAGCTGCGATGGCAGCCACACGGAATCATCCTCCGGCTCCAGGCCAATGTAGAAGCGTTCGTCCTTGATGACGCGCTGTTGAAGTAAACACTTGACATTACTAATGGCTTCTATTTACTTTTTTCCTTTTTAATTTGCAACTCATTTTTAATGATTAACAAATTTCATGATACTATATCTTTGCCAAAACTGAACCGATTTTTAAAAGTTATGTATTTTTGATCATGGTTTCTGCTCTTACTGCAAATTTTCGGATTTCATGTCAATTTTTGTGTCTACATTTTTAGCATTACAAGATTCCAGTCCTTATAACTGAGACTTTAAACTTTCACTTTTGCAAAATTTAACCGATTTTTAAAAGTAATAACTTTTTAAGCATACTGCATTTAAAGCTTAAGCAAAACAAATTTCGGATATTATGTCAAAAATTTTAGGATTGTAAGATTCTAAGTCTTTAAAAATGCACTTCCCACATTTTAAACTCCCATAATTTTGCCAAAAATTAACCGATTGGTAAATGGTTTGCCCTCTATACAAATACTGCATTTAAAACTTAAATAGTAACAAATTTCGGATTTTATGTCAGATTTCATGTTAACAATTTTAGGATTGTAAGATTGCAAGTCTTTAAAAATGCACTTCCCACATTTTAAACTCCCATGACTTTGCCAAAAATTAACCGATTTTCAAAAGTAATGCCATTTTGATCATGGTTTGCCCTCTATAAAAATACTGCATTTAAAACTGAAGTAGTAACAAATTTCGGATTTTATGTCGGATTTCATGTCAACAATTTTAGGATTGTAAGATTCCAAGTCTTTAAAAATGCACTTCCCACATTTTAAACTGCCATAACTTTGCCAAAAACTAACCGATTTTCAAAAGCAATGTCATTTTGGTCATAGTTTGATCTCTTTCAATCAAACACTTAACTCAATAATCAAAATAGTTTCACTTTCAGCGAAAGTGCTATTCCAATCCCATACCGTTCCAGCCCTGCACCCTTGAATTGTTTTAAGTGCAACTACTGAAAAATATATTCAATCATATTAAAAAAAAACCTTGAATTCATAAATTGCTGCAGGAGTGACTGAAAGTCCCGAAGCGCACAAATTGTGCAAGGCTCAGAGTTGTTAGCCTTGGCCTCAAATTTCAAGTATTTCCTTTTCTTTTTGCCTTGCAGCGCTTTCATGGATGCCCGAGAGAGCGGGTGGCGGTGGAAGGTGGAAAGTGGGTGCCTCTGTCTGCCTTTGGCAATTAGCTAGGCCATTTCACAAATTTCACAATTTCATGTCTGTCGTCAGTCAGAGCATTTCCGTTGCGGATACGGGTGCACAATTGCCCGGGAACCCGTTCGATAATTGACTCGTCCGTCTTTTAGTTTTCTGCATTTATCTACTCTGTTTCTTAAAGTGATGGCGATATTTGGCTTTTGTGCAATTTGTAAATCCATTTTTATAGAGATGCCAAACTTAGAATATGCTATAATATGAAGTTTTGAAGCTATAGTCAAAAAATTTTGCAAAGTCATCGGTTATTTCTGTTTAGAATAATATGATATTTTGAACTTCTTTCATTCTAACTTTCTGTAATTCAAATCAATATGGAAGATAAATTATTCTCGGAAAAAATGCTATACAATTTTTACTTCATACCTCGAATTTCTCTATAGCTCAAACCAAAATTAAAAATTGAATTTATACCAATTTGGTAAATGATTAATATAATTTGGCAAACAGAAAAGTTTTTCATAGAATATATCAACTTTTTGTGTGAAAGTTTCAATGTATTTGCAATTTACAAACACATCTGGAACTAAAGCAAACAGTATATTGCGCAGTCGGAAATTGCGACTAGAACGTTTTGAGTTGTTCTTTTGTTTTTTATAGTTTTTTCGCACTTACATGCAGGCCATTGAGACCCATTGTGATGAACTTTGGCCGCTTCGTGTCCAAGGCCATTTGCAGCGCCGTAAAGCAAACGGAGCGCAGCTCGTGCGACGGATCCCGGTGCATGCCATGTTGTCGATAAAGTTTATCTGCAAATAAATGGGCAGCACTGGCGGTCAGAATGGCGGAATCGCAACAATGAAGCCTGAAGCGGAATGTAACGGAATAGGAACATAAAACGTTGCCTGCTTTTCTGCGCTTGAAAGTGCGGAAGCAAAGAGAAAAAAACAAAAGGAAATGGCAACGGATGTGCTAAAGGGCGAACACGACAACAACAGTAATAACAAGCAAGAAATTGGACAACAAAAGCAACGCTGGAAGGAAATTGCGTTCTTGCATGTTGCCTTTTATTGTGTTGTGGTTTTGTGGTTTTGTTTCTGCTTGCTGTTGTTGTTGTTCTTCTTCTTGTTATGGCACAACTTTCAACATACATATACATATGCTAGCATTTACCGTAAGCAATTTGCGCCGTTTGTCGCAGCGCGTTGTGCTTGGTGCCCGTTGACTCCTTGATAATTAGCAGAAAAAGGTCTTCCATATTGCACACGCACACACACACATGCGAGGCTCTCACGCTAGCTCTCTTTATGACTGTATCTGTCTCTCTCTCTCTCTCTCTCTCGCTGTTGCGCGTTGGTAGCTTTGCTGTTGTTGTTGTTGTTGTTAGTTGACTTCTTCGCTTTGCTGTTGCTGTAGTTGTTGTTGTTGTTGTAGTTGTTGTTGTTCTTCTTCAGTTGTCATCAACACCAACTCAATTAGCGACAGCGCCTGTCAAAATGCAAATGAGATTGGAGTAAAATCAATAAAAATAAATGTAACGGCCGAAATGCAGCGGCATATTGTAGCCATATTGCTACTACTGTTGCTCTTGGCGACCGTTTGCAAGTTGCCGTTCCCTCCCCATCATGACGCACACACACAAACTCACATATGCACGCACTCGAAAAAAAAAAGAAAAGGAAACTTTGCTCTTGCATTTTGCACCTTCAAAAAGTTCAAACAGTGTGTATCCGTTTTCCTTGAAAAACTTTTCGTACATTAAATGGCGCATACACAAATACTCCCACTCGCACACACACACACACAAGCACTCATACATACACATGTACGTGCACTGACTGCATTGTTCGAACTGTAAATTTGACTGTCCTTTTTTTTTTATTCCCACACACAATTCACAATAGCCGCCACACACTTTTGACAGCTTTCTTCAGGGTGTTATTGTTTTCTTTGCATATTTTTCTTTTACCATTTCAGTTTATTGTTCAACTCTTGTCCACCACTTGTGGTTTTTCAACGCTTTTCTTTTTTTTTTTTGATTCTTTTTTTAAAGGGTTATTTTTTCTCTTGTGCCTTACAAAAAATAGCGCTGCAATTTTTGGTGCGTGCTGTGCTACAATTGCGGACAGCAACTGAAATTGAAAACAATTTCTTTTTACGCTGCTGCTGCTTCTGCTGACGTACAATACATGCACACATACGTCACTCGCACCTGCAGGATGAACCGTTACTTGCGCGCAATGCGCATGCGACAAATGGCAGCGCTCTCGCAAGCTACAAAACAGATTGAGGTTACGCTGAACAGTTTTACTCAGTGCATGCGTCACAATGTGTAGGCTGTCTTAATGCTATACAATTGATATATTCAGCATTTTTTATATGCATAATTCTTACTCTTTCAATGGATGACCTAAAAATATATAATCTAAAATGAATTAATGTTTTATTTTTTCAACTCCTATACAAGTTGTATGAGGTATGTATATGTGACGTCACTGTTGCTATGCTCTATGCTCACTCTGCCCACGATTGTGATTTTAACAGCTGATTTATTGAGCTGCTCAATTGTTGGAAAATCGATATTGTAGCACAGAATCCTGCTGAAAAATCAAACACGCTGTAGAAATCAGCAAATAAGATGACATTCAATTATATATACAGATTATGCACTTGCTGAAAATTGTCTGGCTAGGCTGGCAGCTCACACAAATGCGGCAACCCTGCCCAAAACTAACTGGACGCTGGTCATTTCCCACAGGTGGTTGCATACAACAGTGCGCATGTGAGCAACCCGAACCCTCCCCCCGTTCCACACAACCATCCCCTCACAAATAGGCACGCTTTTTAAATGCAATTATTTAGATGTAATGTATTTCGAATTGGTTTTAACATAATTTAACTCTCATTGTCTCATTTTTTTTTTAAATTAAACAAACTATAAACAATCGATTTGCATATAAAAAAAAAATTATATATATATAGTAGAAGAAAAAACCATTCTTTGCTCTCATGACAAACGACGAAGACTATGTAGGACGAAATGCATGGCGAGTGCTGCTCCCTGCTCCTTGATCCTTGCGCAAGATTTTCTACTTGACGGGCTTCGATTTCCAGAGGCCATCGTTAAGGAAATGATACGTCTCAATGCCAATGCCCTTGTTGACTTTTAAGCTGCAAAGGGAATAATGATATATATGGCATATAGTATTGTATAGTATATAGTAGTTACATGTCTTCCGTGGATAGCGTGAGGAGGCCAATTGCCAGCGCATGCTCCTTGCCCTCGGCCATAATGGCAACCACGGTGCCCTTCTCCGACGGAGTCATGCAGGCGCCCGGCGATGTCAGGCCCGGACACATGACATTCGCACCGCTGAGAACAAACCGTATGGCACCCTTGTCCACCTGCTGCATTGTCACAAAGTACGGGAACTTGTGCAGCAGTCGCAACGTTGGCATCCAAGGACCATCCCGATGACGAAAGAACACCTGCTCCCCACCACCATTCAAAAGCAGCTCAATGTGATCGTGACTGCAAAAAGGGATGGCATTAATGATTAATGATTATTGTTGTGTAATAGTTTGACTATTTTCAGTTAAACTGATTAAATTGGTATACAAAATAATAAGCAGACATTATCTAGATTATAGATTATAGAATGAGATGGGACAAATTTATTGGCCCAGTAGCCACTATGGTCAACTTCAGTCATTTATGGTCGGAGATAAGCCAAAAGTCGTCACAAACTTATATTAAATTAGGGTGTTCAAGATGCTGGGTATCAGGGCAAATGGGCAAATTTGCCCGACCTTGCAACAACTTGCCCAGACCATTGTCTACGAAACCAACCAGTGTTGCCAAATTCGCGAATTTCGATAGCTTTGTTAATATTAGGTATAGTTTAGTGCAAAAAGTGACTCAGTTGTTACAAAACTTAACAGTACAAGGTAAACTTAAATATTTCCGATATTTTCATACAGCTTGGAAACAAATAAGAAAGTTAACAAAATTTCAAACAGCTGATACAAAATATATTTAACAGCTGGTTGGGTAAATTTGTCTCTGCTCACGATGCTGGTAAATTTGCCCTGATACCCAGCCCAGTGAACACCCTAAAGCTATAATATCTAGATTATATTAAATATATTTAAATTACTCATTAAAGCATTTTTGACATTGTATGTTAAACCAGAATCTAAAGAAAACCAGTTATAGTAAATATTAAGAGTTGCTTATCTTCTCTTACCATTTGGCAATGCGATACGAGTCCTTTTTGGGCAGTATTAAATCAATGTGCGTTTCAAGTTTGGGGTATGCATCCAAAAGCTTCACACGTATTCCTTTCTGTACCGACGATTTCAGCTGCTGTATCGATGAGATACTATCCTTTTCCTCGAATCTGCACATTTATACATATTTTTCAATTAGTTGTCAGTTTGTCACTCCCTCTTTATACGTACTTTTTAAACATTTTGCGAAATTAATTGCAATGGCTGAAATAATGGCCGCACAATTTCGGCACGAGAGCACTCAGCGAATTTGACAAGAAACACCGGCGTTGCCACACGATTCTAGCGATGTACAACTCACCTCAAAATAATCGATATACATATTGCTATGCTAGTTTGCCGATATTTTTGGCGCACATTTGTTTTTACGTAAATTTGTTGTCAATCAAAAGAATAAATATTTTTTAAAACAATTTACAATACAGAACTAAATCAGCGCTACTGCCCACAGCTCGCAAATAACTCTTAATACAAAACGAAAAAAACAAAGCACACACGATCTCTCACTGGCAAGTGTCTTTTTCGTCCACATTGCATTGTGTCCGCAAATGAACGGTTCTTTTCGGACACTCTGAAAGTGTTTGCGAGCTCTGCTATTGTCTATTTGCAAGTTTAATTGGTGAGCCGTTTTTTTCAAAGTTTTTAATAATTAAAATCACTATGCATACAATATAATGATTTGTCATTTTATTAATATTAAGATAAACGAAAAATTCAAATTTTTTATATTAATTGCAACTTTTACATGCTCATTTCACAAGGCATCATTGCTATCGTAACGATATTTCGATATGTGTGCTCAACTATCGAGTGTGAAACATGGAGGAATATCATACTTTGCTGCCGCGATATATTGCTCACGCCACTAGCTTCCAAATACTTATCGATAGTCTTTTAAAACGTATTCGAATGTTGTTTTGTTTATTTGTTTTATTATAAACCAAGAAGCAGCGATCGTCTTAATTGTTTTAACAGTTACAAAATGTCGCTTTTTCCTGCATATGGCGCAGGTGAAAATTCCAAAGTGGATGTTGTGAGTGACACAGGTAATGTTGATTTATTTGTTTTTGTTTATACTCATTTGTTTATATAGTTCATTTTTCTTTTAGATAATGTTAAATGGCAAAACAATTGCAGCTATGAATTGGCCGTCAAAGTGCCTGAAGATAATGTGGGAACAGCTATTGAATCCGATTCCGAATCCAAATCAGATTCCGATTCGGATTTGGACTCCGGGGAAGCTATTCCTAATCCTAGTCCGACTCCGTCCAAATCCAAGCTGGAATTTGCCAGCACCGTTGAATTCTACGTGGACAAGTCATCGAATAAGGCACACATAAATTGGGAGACGCTTCCTCGTTTATCGCGTCCGCTATACAAAATCAGACTACGCCGCTTGGCGGATGCACTGCGTCCACATCATGCCCGCCGCATCCGGCCCAAAAAACGTAGGTCCAAACTCCCTGCACCCGCTGCGGACGAAAAGCTCAGCGAAGCGGAAAAGACAACAATAGAGCAGCGGATTCGGGAGCTGAAAATCGTTGTTGCCAATGAGCCGCAACATTTAAGCAATTGGATTGAGCTGCATCAGCTTCTCGGCCAGAATGTGTCCAAGAGCAATCGCCTGGCCACTGCCGAGCACCAGTTGCACACCCTGGAGACGGCACTCGAGCATCATCCGGGCAATGATAAACTGTTGCAGCTGTTTGTTGCCGTAGCCAGTGTCACATATCCGGATAGTCAGGTGAGATTGGGAGAAATCTTCCATATCTGTCTGATTAATTGTTTGATTGATGATCCGATTGATTGACTGATTGATTAATAAACTGATGGTGACTAATGACTGTCTGATAGAGTGATAAACGGTTTACTGTATGATTGAGTGATTGACTGAATGTCATTGATTGACTATCTGACTAGCTAATGATTGACTGACTGACAGATATATCTGTATATACATACATACCTGATTGACTGACGACCTGACTGATATATGTACATATGTATTTATTGATTGATCGAGTCAATGACTGACTGTAATATACAATTGATTAACTGATTCACTGTCTGATTGGACTGACATCTGTATTTATAACTGTCTGATTGATTGAACCACTTGGTTACTGTATCATTGAGCGAATGATTGAACCGATTGTCAGATTGACTGATTGGTAGATTGTCCGACTGGCTAATGAATTGATTATCTGACTTAATAGTTAACTGATTGATAGATTGATTGACGGACTGATTGACAGAGTAACTCATTAATAGACTGTCGGACTGAGTAATGATATAGAGTTACTAATCCAAGAGTTACTTTCTAGTATATTTATACTTATATATTTTGTTGATTCCAGGTGGCCAACAAGATTGAGCAGCTGCTGGAGCGTTCGCCATTTGAGTACACATTGTGGACGGCGCTGATCATGAGCACACAGGGAACGATGGCCAGATGCAATGTGCCGGATGTGCTGAGCATCTATGAGCAGTGTATGCGACGGATGCATCTGGGGCCAAAGGATCAGCGCCAGCAGACGGATTTACTGATGCTGAAGCTCTTCCACAACTGTGTGCTCTTCCTGCGCCAATCTTCCAACTGTGGTTTGATGTTCGCTCTGCTGCGGCTGGCGCTCGAATTGAATTTTCCGTGCATGAATTTCGTTTGCTTCGAGGCGCGGGCACTGGAGGAGCAGCCGCTGGTGGAATACGAGGAGCTGGTGCTGCGTTCCGGGATGCCAATGCCGGAGATTTGGACGCGCATCGAACGTCTGCGACAGGCGTACAATTTTCTGCCCTATCCGCGGCATCAGCGACCCAGCGAGGGAGAGGAGCTGACCATGTTGGATCCACTGCGATGCATTTATGCGGATGATGTGTGTTCTTATATCTATCCGCTCAAGGATAAGGCGAATACGCTGCAGCTGCTCCTGCTTACCGTGCAGCTGACCAAGTTGCCCTTTGTGCGCACCAATTCTCTGGCGGAACGCCTGTCCGCCCGCATCGAGGACATTGGCGACTCGGAGGCAATTGAGCTGCTCCTAGCCGGCCTGGGGGATCGCTATAGCTATGCGGATCGAGAACAGCAGCAGCAGCGGGAAGGCAACTTTTTGGCGGCAATGCTGACGTTGGCACGGGAGCTGTGCGTCAGTCCCAGTTTTATGCCCCACCTGGTTGGCCATGAGATCTATGAGCAGAGCATCAGTCAACTGCTGCTGCAGTGCAGCGATGCCTACGCTAAGGAGGAGGGGCAACCGGAATCGAAGGACGATGCGGAATCGGAGTCCAAGCGCTGCATTTTTCTCATACTCTGGTTTCGCTTTGAGCGACTGCGTCTGCGGCTGCAGCAGCTGAGCGGCAAGCCGGAGCCGGAACTGCTGCAATATGTGCGGCTGGCGCGTCAGCGACATCGCCAACTGTTGGCGCTACCCTTGAACCGTAGCGTCACCCGCTTCTTTACGGAACTGGCCATGTTTGAGTACGAGGCGCAGCTGGATAAGAAGGCTGCCTTCCGGGTGCTCGACAATGTCACCGATAGCGAGCCGGCGGATGTGAATCGCCTACATGCGAATGTTGTCTATGCGGAAATGTTGCTGGCGCAGCAGCAGACGGAAAAGGCGCTGCACTTGCTCCAAGCAAACAGCAGTCGCCAGCTGCTTGACGAGGCATTGCGGGAGGAGGAGCGGATAGAGGAGGATCCCACAACACACGCGTTGCCACTGGAGGCATACTTTCTGCCCAACAAGCTGCTGTTGCTCCTCCGCGCCCACTGCGTGTGCCTCTGCCTGCAGCAGCAAACTGCAGCAGCGGAGGAGCTGCTGCACCAGTTGCTGGAACAGCCGCTTTTTGCACTCTCCACATCCAGCAGCAGTCGCTACCGACGCGAGCAGCTGCGCGAGCTGCAACTGTTGCTGCTGCAGCTGCCGGCAACAGCAGCAATCTCATCTCCACAACGGCAGCAACAGTTGCTGCAGCAATCGCTGCTGGAGTTTCCGCGCAATCTGACGCTGCTGCAGCGCTGGACGACGCTGGCCTCGTTGCCTTGGTATAAGCAACGTGTGCGCCTAATGCACACCAAGGCAGGCATCCTGGGGCTGCTGCATTTGATCCTTGCTGCACGCTGTCGCTTTCAGCAGCAGCAGCAGCTGAAATCGGGCACCATTGATGAGGATCTGCTGTCAGCGTCGCAGTCGCATTTGGAGCAGCTGCTGCACAATCGGGTGCTGAGCCTCTTTGAGACATTTCTGCCCACCAATCCGCATCGCTCCACCATTGAAGCTGAACAATATGCGATCCTGCGCCGCAACTCCTTGTATTGGCGCCTCTATTTGCGCTGTCTGTCCACGCAGCGGACGAGCTTTGAGCGCAGCAAGCGTTGCCTTTTGATGGCACTGGACGAGTGCCCTTGGGACAAGGCTCTCTATATGGATGGGGTCACCTATGTGCCGCAGGAGGTGGGCAATTTGCAGGATGTGATGCTGGAGAAGCAGCTGCGCATTTATGCCATACCCGAGGAACTGAGTATTCTGCGCGAGGCATAAATATCGCCCTATAACCAATTTGTTAACACTGCAAATATGTGAGTACAAGTGTCAGAAAATATAGACTTAAATTTGTTAGTTTTCAAAAGTGCCCGCGTTCTGCTTTTTACTATCGAAATGCTATCGATTATGCGGCATTTCATGTGGAAGGCATGAATAAGGTTCTGTCTGTTAACCTAAAGCGGATTTTGTGACGTCAAGCTGGACAATAACATTTTCGCCGGCGATATACAAACGTTATCGATCGAGTGGCTGTAATGTGTGGAGCGTGCTGTTAACTTAACAGCACTGTTAAACGTAACATAAAGCGGCGAAAAGCTTGACAATAATGGCGGCAAAACTGACTGCTGTAAGAAAATTAAAAAAAAGACAGCATACTTTTATGGTTATTTGTTTAGTTAACGCGACTAAATAGTAAAGTGCATAAGTTCAAACTAATAGTAGTCGATTTAATCAAAGCACCGCTTGCCACTGACACAATTTATGGCATTCCTCTATATAAACGAGAAATTTAGCGCTTTATAATTGTTCTCAAAACATGTTTTCAAGTTTATTTAAAAAAATACAAAATTTATGGTTTTTTTTTCCAGATTATTTTTTTTAGTTTTTCGGTATTTTGCTGCTCTTGATAATATTGTTAAGAATTTTTTTTTTTTTTAGTCTTGGTATCTTTTTGAATATTTGGCAACAATACTTGTAACGTACATTTCCACAGTGAGCTTTTTATGAACTCTTCTAACGAAACTTGCGCGGCTTAAATGTAATATCCTTACTCCTGCAGCTTCGCTCTCTCTCTCTCTCTCTGGCTGTATAAGAGTGAGCGCGCTGATAGGGCGAGCGACGACGACGAGAGCAAAGTTCAACAAAATATTGCGTATACGCCATGCAGTCAAAGCTCGCCAAAGCTTACGCTCAAAAACATCTTGGCCATGAAAATAGCAGCAGCAATAGCAGCAGCAGCAGCAGCAGATATACGAAAAGCTTCTTCTTGAGCCAAATTGGCTCAGCTGTATGGCATTAACGCCTCCGCATCCTGCCCAAAAACTCTGTTGGGAGTCGCTGCCGCCGCCGCTGCTGCTGTTGCTGCTGCTGCTGCTGTTGCTGCTGCTGCTGTTGCTGCTGTTGCTACTGCTGCTGTTGCTTTCGATGGTAGTCGGTTGACAGCAGTCCAAGTCCAAAGACGTCGCCGTCGCTGATGGTCTCTTTGAGTAATTTTTGGTGCGAAAGAAACGGCGACAAAAATGTATAAAAAACAAAGAGCAACAGCAACAAGAACAACAACAACAAGAACAGCAACAACATCAACATGTCGTAGGTACAGATGCTATTAGATATTGAGTTGACTTTTAATAAACATAAACAAACCAACAAGCAAACAAACAAACAAACACACATGTATGTAAATGTTGTTGTATAAGTGTTGTATAAGTGTGCGGGACAGCAGCAGCAGCAGCTTTGTTGAGTTTAGCCGTCGCAAAAGCTCTCAGCGCTCTCGCAACTTGCCGCTGCGTAGTTGTTATTGTTGTTGTTGTAATACTAGAAATAAAGACACACAACTCAAATTAACATAGAGCGAGCCGCTGAAAGTTGACAGTTGTCAGTTGTGTGTGTGTGCGTGTGTGTGTGTTATTTTTATTAGATTTGTTGTTGTTGTTACTTTTTTTATGGCTGTTATCCTTTCAGGCAAGGCTTTGAGCCAAAAGTCAAGGTCCCTAGGCAGCTTTTATTTAGGGCCCACCAAAATGCGCTCTCCCACTCAAAAAGTGCTTTGATATGCGCTCTCTTCCGCTCCCGCTCTCTCGCTCGCTCAGTCGAAGCTCGCTCGCGGCAGCGGCAGCGGCCGAACTGCTGCTGCTTTGGCTGATTAGTTTAGTTTGTGATTTCAATATAATTAATTTCTGTTTCTGTAGCGGCTCGCTCGGACGTCGAACGTTACGCTCGCTGGCTCGCTCTTCGCCCGGTCGGTCGCTCGCTCGCTCACCGTTCGATTGCCTGCCTGGCTTCGTTCGCATTTCAGCTTCAGCTTCAATTGTTGTGTGCTTCAGTTTCTGTTTTCTGCGTTCCGTTCAAACGTCGCCGTCGCCGTCTACGCTACTGTTTCTTTTTTTTTTTTTTCTTCTTGGTGGTCTTCGCTACGCGCGCTGCTCGCATCGAAATCAATGTTGATATCGTAATCGACATCACTGTCTGCATTGGCAATCGGTATCGCAAATCGAAAATGTGCAACAAATGCACTGTTATTGTGTGTGTGTCTGTGTGTGTGTGTGTGTGTGCAGCAATCAGCTGGAGATAACGGCCTCTTGAGCTTTAGGATTTAGAAACTCTAGATGTGAGCGGCTGCAAGAAATGTTCGTAAACAAATTAGAAAAACAACAAAAATATATACATATGCATATTTAAACATACATATGTACATATATGTACTTATGTGTATATATGTATGTCGCTTTGTACGTGTCCATGTGCGCCTTTTTCTAAATACATATGTGCGAGTTTGTGTGTGTGTGTGTGTGTGTGTGTGTTTTTAACACAGCCAAAAGAAATTAACATATTAATGAATTTCCAGTTTCATTTTTATATTTTTTGATTTTATTGTTGTTGTTGTTGCTGTTTTTGTTGCTTTTTGCTTTCGTCTCGTTTTTTTTTGAATTTGCTTTTCGTTTTTTTCATACATTTATTTATATTTGTTGGTTTTTTGTTTGCTCGAAAATATTTATTTATTTTTATCTGCCGCCAAATCAATCAAAATATCAAAAGAAAGGGCAACAAGAGCAACAGCCAAGAAACATGAGATTAAAAACAATAGGCAACAACAATAACAAGAACAATAACAACAACAACAACAACAGCTACGAACAAAACGCACTCATTAAAAGTCTAATAAAGTTTTTCGGTTTGTGTTTTATTATTGTTGCTGTTGTTGTTATTGTGTCGTTTTCAAGGTTTTATTTTTCGTTTTTGTTGCTCTGCTGTGCTATGTGTGTGTGTGTGTGTGTGCCGTGTGTGTGTGTGTGCTGTTCGTATATTTTTATTTTATTTCTATTTCGTTCGATTTGTGTGTTTTGTTGTTGTTGTTAGTTTTGTGTTGTTTTTGCCACTCTTCTTCTTCATCGTTTTTGATTTTGAACGCATGTCAAAAGTGTCGTCGACGCCAGCGCTAAAAGCTAACGGCAACTGCGACGGCGGCGGCGGCGGCGGCGGCGGCAGCGACGGCGACGCAGCGGTGAACGTTTAAAAAGTTATTAATTTTCATAGTAATTAGTTGCAAAATCATTCAAATCAACAACATAACACAAACACACACACAAACACACACACACATAGACAGTTGCAGTTACAGTTTTTATATTATTATTTATTTTGTTGTCTACGCGAAACACACAAAAAATTATTGCTGACGTCGCATCTGCCGCCGTCGCTGCAGCTGCGACGTCGCGTCGCTACGCCTCACGTCTCGCATACAAAACAGAGCGATGAGCTGCAAAAGCGCGAGAGAGAGAGGGAGAGAGCGTGAGCGAGCGCGAGCGAGCGAAAGAGACAGGCGAAGCTCGCTCGCAGCAAGTGCTCACCAATACCAGAGCAGCAGCAGCTGCTGAAAAGCACAACACTGAATTTCTTACACACACACATGCAGAGGTGAGCCTGTAATAAAAGCGCAGATAAGCAAGTGAGCTGCGCTTTGCTGCAAGCTCAACCTAATGCTCTCTCTCTCTCTCTCTCACTCACTCTCTTTCTATTACTATTTCGCTGTCAAATGCTCAGCTCAAGTTCTATTCTCTCACGCTTATTGTCATAATCAGCATCACTCAATGAACTGAGCTTTCGCAATCTGATCTACAAGTCAACAGCAGAGCGAGAGAGAGCGAGAGAGCGAGAGAGAGAAAGTAGCAGAGAAATATAAAGAGAAAGAGCGGCAACAACAAGTGTTGCCTTAATTCCGACTGCACAGATTACGCATACGCAGCGTGAACCGCGGTGCGAACTGCAACCGATCGCTATGTAAACAATTAAGAAAGAAAACAATGTTATGCAGTAGCAACAACAACAACAACAACAAACACAACAACACAGATAGAACGTGCTAAATTGAGTAACTACTTACATACATACGTACATACATACTCCATGCTCTTGTATATCTCTATATGTGTCTGTGTGTGTGTGTGTGTGTGTGTGTGCAAAGCTATTTTTGGTTTTGCGACGGCGAATTGGCGGCAGCAGCAGCAGCAACAGCAGCAGCTACCACCTGATGTCGTTGTCGTCGCAGTCGACGCTGAACATTAGTCGTTAGGCCAGGTCGAGGCAGCCCCAGCAGCAGCGGCGGCAGAGAGAGAGACAGACGGATAGAGAGAGAGAGAGAGAGAGAGAGAGAGAGAGAGAGAGAGAGAGCGATTACAGTGCTTACTCGGCCATAAGAACTTACAATCGAAATATTTACAGAATATATCTTTATTGTGATCAAATTTACTATCAACAATAACAAGATCAGAGTAAAAGCGAGAAAGAGAGAGTGAGACAGCACTATTACAGTGATCGCCACTTACAGTTTTCTGAATATTTTTTGGGTAATTAACGTCTGTTTTTCCACACTTTTGAATATGAGAACTTTTAAAAGCACCTTTCAATTGAAAAATTAAGGGAACAAAAACAATAAATCGGGTGAATATTGAAAATTAACCTCCCCCAATTTCCACGCAGGTGGATTTTTCTACAAAAAAAGCAATAGCGCTATTATGGAATTTCCATACAGGTCTTTGAAAATGATTTTAAAACTAATCAAATAGAAAACAAAAAATGTTTTCTGCAAAAATCTTCCGTTCTTAATATTTTGTTACGTAGAGTTATCAAAATAGTTTTGAAACTTATCGGATAATAAACCAAATAGTTTCATACAACAGCTTTCCCGCCATTTTCCGACTTTGGGCGTAGATTTTCCAAAATTTGAAAGTCATATTGCTAATATTTTGTATATAGAGCTTTGAAAATAAGTTTGAAAGCTGATCAAATGATAATCAAAAAAGTTGCTTGCAACGGTTTTTCCTCATTTTCCGAGCTTTTGTGTAGAGTTTTCCAAAATCCTCAACAATTAAGCATTTGTTGTGTTGAAATTGCCACACAAAATTTCAAAACATTAAATTATATGTTTTTTCTCAAATTATTAATCAATTATATATAAATAATTTATTTGCAATAATAAAAGCGTTGCAATTAGCGAGCGATCACTGTAAGCAAACAGCAAGGCACGCAAGCAAAACCAAAAACGAAAAGCAAGAAACCAAAAAATAAATAAAAGGGCGCGCAATTTTGCAAAAACTGCTAATCGAAGGACGTTGCTGGCACCTTGTGTCCTTCAGAAGTTGCCTCTATGTGTGTGTGTGTGTGTGTGACAGGATGTGGCAATAGCAGAATATTCACAATACATATGCTCAGCTGCGTGATTTATCAGTTAAATGTTAGGTATTCAATCATGCGCTCTACACAACAACAATAATAACAACAACAACAACAACAATTGTCACATCTTTAGCTCTATTTATAAACTAGTCGTCACACACACACACACACACACATACACACATTCACAAATATGAAGCTGAAACATTTGTGTCTCTTGGCGTATACGTAATATTGCAAACTTGCTTAGTTTCGAGTGCGCTCTGTAATTAACTGACTTACCGTAAGCAACAACAACAACAACAACAAAAGAGAGAGAACAGAAGTAAACAAATTTTGACGAAGGGGCAATTGTGACGTGGGGGGCGGGGGGGGGGGGGTAGGTGTTGGGTTTGTTGGTGTTTGGGCAGACAAACAGCTAGAATAAACGAGAACATATTATATAATTTATTTATTGTTTTTTTGCGCTGTTTTTGTTGCGACGGCTATACTATTTTTTTTTTCTACTTTTTTTGTGTATTTTTTTTTTTTGTTTATTTTTTTTTGTTGTTGTTTTATTTGATAATTTGCGTCTCCGTCTAGAAATTGCTTTGCCTTTTGCTCGCCCGCTTTTATGGCACTTGAATGCTCTTTTTTTTCGTAATGCAAATACGGCCAGCGAGAGGGAGAGACAGAGAGAGAGAGGGAGAGATAGAGAGGCAGGCAGGCAGGCAGAGAGAACGTAACTGCGACTGCGACCCAGGTGATTGACCCAGGCCAGTGTCACTGTCACTGTCACTGTCACTGCCATTGCTGCTGCTCTTCTTCTTCTGCTTCTTTGGCTACTTGTCATTAATTTTGTTTTGCGTGTTTGTTCCGCAATGTGTACTAGAAATTAGGCCGCACTTTTATTAGTTGTTTACACCCAAAAAACAACCACCACCCCCCCCCCCCCAACATGGGCGCACCCAACCACCCCCCCAACCCCCAACCCCTACGAGACATTTATTTTTCATGTCCCGTTTGTTGTGCGTGCCAGAAGCTTTTTTTGGCTGGCGTCTTGGCGCAAATCAAACAAAAACAAAAACAAAACCAAAAACAACGCACAGCAGACTGTTACATTTATTACTGTAACTCTGCTCTTATACATTGAGCGTTTATTTTGACAGCACACACACACGCACACTCGCACACACAGGCACAGGCGGAAATGCATATGAAAAACAAAATTGTCTGAAGCTTCAAATCGAGCGCGTCTCGAAGTCAAACTCGAAGTCAAAGCTCTGAGGCAGAACTTTGGCGCGCTCTTTGGCCCGCTGCCACCCACCACCCCCTTCGGCCAGCTGTCCAGCTTTGGTGCTAAGTGAACGAGCAGCGAAGACGCAGCTTCAACCGGTTTCCATTTGACTAAAGCTTTTGTTTCTGTTTCTGTTTCTGTTACTGTTTTTGCTTTTGCTTTTGCTTTTGCTTTTCTTGTGTGTTGTTCTTTTAACAACAACAGCAACAGGTGACAAATAAAAAAACAACAAAAATAAAATGATTAGGTATATATTAAAGTATTATATTGTTGCTTTTTGTTTTGGTATTTTTTTTAATTAGCAACAACAACAAAATCAAATGCGAATTAAAATTCAAATAAAGCCATAAAAAAACAAACGTAAAAAAAAAAAAAAAAAAAAACATGAAAAGTGTAATTTAAAATAAATTAAAAATCTATTTAAATGCTTTTCAACATTTTTTTTTTTTTTGTGGTCAAACAACAACAACAAAGCAAACAACTTTTGATTGCGGGCGCAAAGTGCACGATTTTTTTTTATGTGTATATTTTTGAATGTGTGTGTGTGTTTTTTTAACTATTACAACAACAGCAAATGGAATAATTTTTTGTTAAGCAAACAAACAAATAGCAACAAACAAATAAATGGCAATTTTTTTATACATTTTTTTCTGCTTGTGTTTTCTTAGAGTTCACAATGAGTTAATGTAACAGCAACAGCAACAACAACAACAACAACGACAACAGCAACAACAACAATGAATACCAGCAGACAACAGTGTGACAAAACAACAAGAACAACAACAACAATTACCTCCACACCGCAACAGCTGTACAAATATTAATAACAAAAAAGGAACAACAGAAAATATACAAAAAAAATAAATAAATACAACAACAACAACAAATGCAGAGCTCCCAACTAAACGAAAATAGCAGCAGCTGCAGCAACAAAAAACATAAAAACCAACATATGCAAAAAGTAAAATAAAAAACCAACCAAATAAATACCAAAAAATAATTTAATAACAAAAAAGAAAAAAACAAAGAAAATTTAAAAACAATGAATGTCTAAAAATACTGCATGCATTTTAATGGGAAAGTGTATACAAAATATAACAAATAAATAAATATATATATATATATGTATGTATGTATATTAAAAAGCTAACATATTTTTACAAACAAACATACGTAACAGCAACAAGAACCAGCCACCAAAAGTAAAGTACAAAAACAACAACAAAAACAAAAGAAAAAAACAACCAACTCAAACGCCACCAACAGCAACAAACAACAACAACAACAGCAAAAGGCAAAGGAAATAAACAAACAAATTTTCGCGAAGGAACAAATTAAAGAAAAGGGGAAAGAGCAAAAAGAGTGCGTTGCGGCGAGCGCCAAAGTCAAAGCTTAGCAGCAAAAGCTGCAAAAAAAAAAAAGAAAAAATATATATATAAATATATATATAGAAAAAAAAACAGCAAAAATAACAACAAAAAGGCGCCGCGCACTTCATGCAGAAAAATAAGAAACAGCGCAAAACATGTAAGTGAAATTGATTTTTTGTTGTACATATGTATGTATGTATATATATATATCTATGTTAAGTAGTTGATGGTTTGCTTTTGTTGCGGCGACTCCTAACCTACATAAATATTTCATATTTTATGCTGACACACACACACACACTCCCTCGCTCTCACACGCACACGCACACACACACACACACACACACTGGCATTGTGCGTGAGTGCAAAGCTGCTGTCAGTCTGGCAACGTCTGGTTGAGTTAAGCCTCAAACAAACAGCGACAACAACAACAACAACACCTGGTGGGCGTCTGGCTTCAATTGTTATGGTTACAGTTACTTATCTGAGCAGTGGGGGGAGAGTGCAAGAGAGCGCGGGATGCCGCATGAAGAAGAAAAGCGACAGCGTCTACGGCTTATCAAAGCAATTTGATGTTCTATATATATATGTGTGTGTGTGTGTGAGTTCGCGCGTATGAAGATTATAATTGTTATACTCTTCACACACACACACACATAAGCTCTTGCTCTCTTCTTCTCTTTTCTCGATTATGTTTGCATTCTGATTGATGATGGACACAATAGACGCGAACTTTACAGGCTATTTGCCAGAGGCGGGGTTGGCACGGGGTTGGGGTATGGGGCAGCGACAGCTTAGGGGAGGTTGACCCGCATTTGTATTTAGTCAGACACATCTCTGGCTCGCTCGCTCCCACCTACCATCATCGGGCAATTAAAATCTATTCACAATAGCATTCGTCACACAACCAATTGAGCCAGAAAGAATTTGTTTTGATTGCATAATTAGGCATTGCCTAGCAATGCAAATCCTCAATGTCCAATTCCTTATATTTCCAATTATTTGTATCAACTTAAGCCATTTCTCTCCAATTAAAATAGTTTGCTTATTAAAATCAAACAATATCACAAATATGATGTAAGAATTCAGATTCGTTAAATTCTTGAGTAAACTAAACTACAGCATACTTTTGAGCCAACTTGAGTTGTTGTCATGATGTTATTAGTATTGCTCCCTTACCAAAGTTATCTATCGAATCTGAGCAGTTAATATCAATTTATCGCATCATCATTTAATATACAAGTACAAATACAAATGATGTGAAAAAATCCCCCATTTGCTTGCTCATTTTCCACTGCCGTTTCCTTCTCTCATATTTGATATTTTCATCTTGTTGCTAGCGGCATTACTGCATTTATTTATTTATTTAACACTTTCATAGAATCGCAAGTCAGCGCCGACTTGCAGTGACTTTTGGTAATACTTAATTATAATCAGAAAAAAACTACCTTAGAGAAGTGCTTTCCTCCTCAATATATAGACACATTAAAGTATAATTAATAAATAATTAATTTTTAATGATTGCTTTATGATTAATATTTGATATTTACCAATTTCTATAGACTTATTTCACAGCAGATAAACTGCATGTAAATAGATAGAAAGATTACAAGAAGTGCATTCTTAAGTTAGTGAATTTGCTGCAATGAAATCACCAATGATTCATTTGTCAACAAACTGATTAAAGCCATTTTCATTTGATAGAGTATCATAAAATGCACTTGACGCATTCATTTTATTTTAATATTGTTTGTTTACTTTGTCAAAGTGCTCGAGTCTTGACTCTGGAAATCTAAACAAACAAACTTGCCATATTTATGAGTGCTCTGCCTTTTCTTCTTCTTCTGCTTCTTCTTCTTCTTGCAATAGCTAATCATGTAAGCCAGCTAAAGGGTATACGCTTAGGTTTAAGCTATCTTGATGAAACTTGGCACAGATGCTTATTTCTTATCATGTCGGAATCAGCCGGATCGGAACACTATAGCATATAGCTGCCATAGGAACGATCGGTCGAAAATGTTTGTTTTTTAAAATAACGCGACCAAACTCACCAATTATCAGTTTTAGCATTATAAAGGTATGCTTACAAAATTTCATCAAAATCGGACTGCTATATCTTATAGCTGCCATGGGAACAATCTGTTGAAAAATGAGTCCTTGTATGAATAACTCTTTTGTTTCTAAAAATATCTTAGCCAAACTCAGTAATTGCAAGTTTTATTATATTTTATATAGATTGATTGAATTTGGTCAAAATCGGACGACTATATCTTAAAGCTATCATAAGCCGCCGATTGTAGCATTTCTTTCTCGTTGCTGTGTAATTTTGACTATTTTATGTTATCGATAATATTTATATTGACAGTTATAGGAGCTGCTGCAGCAAACGTGTGGGGAATATTGTTATAAACATTTGTCATAGCTTTGCATGTCCTTCTATGCGATTCTCAGGAATTCAAGTGAGCTTTAGAATTTTTGATGCATTTTAGTGCTGATTCAATGGGAATCCCCTCTCTCCGTGTTCTCTTACTTTGATAATATCTCGCTCTCTCTCTCTTTCTCTCTCTCTCTCTCTATCTCTCTCTCTCTTTATTGTTCTCTCTCTTTCTCTTTATTTCTCTTTCTCTCTCTTCTTAATCTTTCTCTCTCTCTATCTCTCTCTCTCTCTTTTTCTCTCGTTCTTTCTCTCTCTCTCTCTCTCTCTTTAATTCTCTCTCTCTCTCTCTGTCTCTTTATTTCTCTCTCTCTTAATTTCTCTCTCTCCTTCTTTATTTCTCTCTCTTTCTCTCTCTCTCTCTCTCTCTCTCTCTCTCTCTCCTATAATGCTCTCTCTCTCGCTCTCTCTTGCTCACTCACCCACTTACTCTCTCATTAATATTTCGCGCTCTCGTTCTCTCACTTTTACTTTCATTTCATTATTTCAAGAAATATTTGCCAGCAGCTTTGTTCTTTTTGTTGTTGTCATTAAACAAAACAAAACTGGTTTTATTTGTTTATTGCTGTACTCCGATCTAGGGTGATTGACCGTCCACCCCTTTTAAATGAGACATACGATCCGATCCGCTTAGTAATATGTCAATCAAAACATACTATTCGACTGGGAATTTCCGTATAGCTAGCACTTGAATTTCAATTTTAATTTCCATTTCCGCTAACAACAACAAAAACGAGGCAAAGAAAAGCATCAGAAAAGAAAAAGAAACGAAAAAAAGAGTGAAGAAAAGTCAACAAGAAGGCGACAACGGAAATGGCAAGTGAGAATAAGTAAATATAAATATAGTTCAAAGATATCATCGGGATATATATATATATATATATATGCATATGTTTCTGCTATGCTATTGGTATTATTTATTTATTTATAGGCAGCACTTGCTCATATACTATACTATATATATATATATATATATATATATATATGACACATACACTCACACCATGAGTTTAGAAAGCGTTTATCGCTTCTAGAATTTTACGAGCCTAATCATAAAATCTGCAAATAGTCTATACTCGAGAGTATCCGACTCGTTAGATACCCTACACACAAATGGCAAAAAAGTAGAAAAACGGTTACAAAATTGAGTTTTATATCGTCTTTTAAAAGCTTATTCTAATTACAAATTTGCCCGATTCCTTTCTTATATTCCGGTATATGAGGAAATCGCAAGTTTATTGTAATTAGAGGGCATGGTTTAGTCTCACACAACCGCTCGGTGAACTTTTGGCTATTTTCAATCTATTTCGAATTCAAAACCTTGCACGAAAATAGATGTACAAAGCAAACCGACAAACAAAAATAAGAATCATAAAAAAAGAGACAAATATTTCGTTGCGAAAATAATAAAAAATAACAATTTATTTACTACATGACACGCAACAACAACAACAACAACAACAACAACAACGGCAATCAAATAAATTATAAAACAACCAAATTAAATTGTATTCGATAAGCGAAACTATAAAATTAAAGTGTGCATCTAAAACAAGCATACCAGCTGCAGTTGAGTGTGCTCCACTTGTAGATACCCTGTAATCACACTTCAATTGCCACATCTCTATATAGTCCGTCAAAGTTCTGCGTTGATTTTGATGCAATTTTCAGCATATTCTAAATGTCGAAAATTGTGTAAATTTTCTTTTGGATTTTGTGCATCCTTTTTACGCTTGCTTAACAAATTCTTTAAATCGGGTGTGCTTTTTTTCTGAGTGTACTTTTGCTTGTCATACTCCAAGCACTTTGAATAGTTACAGGGTATTCAAAATTAAATTGATGTCGAACATGAGCGAAAAATTCGAATCTTATCACAATGTTGATGTTGATGTTGTTCTTGTTCCTGTTTTTACCGATTCCTATGGCAAACCCCTCGCCCCTTGCTACAGATGGGTGCGTGACACGAAATAAAAATGTAAAACTACATTTAATTTCGGTGTAATTATGAATACTTTATTATATCGTTCACACTTACCACTGCCATAACTTTTGCCAAAACTGAACCGATTTGGAAATACTAGGTATATTTGTTAACTGTTTAGGCTCTATTTCAATCCTACATTGAAATCTGGAAACAACATTTTTGGTATTGTAAGGATTGGTTTCAAAGTGATCTGATTTCGAAATAAATCTAGAAACAACATTTTTGGTACTGTAAGGATTGGTTTCAAACTTTACACTGCCATAATTTTGTCAAAACTGAACCGATTTGGAAATACTAGGTATATTTGTTAACTGTTTAGACTCTATTTCAATCCTACATTGAAATCTGGAAACAACATTTTTGGTATTGTAAGGATTGGTTTCAAACTGATCTGATTTGGAAATAGAATCCTACATTTAAATCTAGAAACAACATTTTTGGTACTGTATAGATTGGTTTCAAACTGATCTGATTTGGAAATACTAGGTATATTTGTTAACTATTTAGGTTCTATTTCAATACTATATCTACATTCTATATTCTATATAGGGAATAAAAAATAAAGCGCATATTTAGAAACTTCAGGAAAACCGAACCTGTTAATAAGAAAAATAATATATATATATATATATATATATATATATAGGTCTTTCTAAATTCTACCCATATATACATATATATTATCATAAATTTAGTTAACCAAGTTTTTATTGTTACTCTTTTTGTGTGCAGCGGTCCGGTCAAGAAAATGAGCGCCATTGATGCGTATCTGAAGCGGCCGGCGAAGGCGGCGACCAGGACGAGCTCGACGACGAGTCAATCCGGCGAATCGGCGACGCAGCCGGACGTTGAAGATCTCAAAACAGACATTCCCAACTACTTTGATGATCCGCTGCAGTCGCAGTCGCAGCCGGAGCAGCGCTATGCGTCCGCTTGGTCGCCGGATGAGGCGGATGGCGGTGGCACGCCGGAGCCGCCGGAGCTCGATGATGGCTACACGGATTCGGATTACGGTGCCGCCAGCGGCAGTGCCGCGAATAGCTATTATCAATCGCCCACGCCCTCCAGCAGCGACATAATGCTGCGGCCGCCCTCAAGCTCCAGTTTTCAATACAACTATCCATCGCCGGGATCGGCAGCCGGACCGGGCGCTGGTCCGGGCGGTGGCAGTGCAAGCGGCAACGGCAACGGAAACGGAAGCGGTCGACTGCTTGCCGCCTATACACATTCCCAGGCGCTGCCACCGCCGCCGCCGCCGCAGACGCCATCGACGTCCTCGTCGCCAGCATCGTCGGCCACATCCGCGTCCAGCTTCTACCCCAACATGTGGTATCCGAATGCGCCGTATAGCAACACCGCCGCCGTTGGCCACGCCTTCAGCCGCTATGGCGGCTATGCGGTGCCGCCCGGTGCTGCCGCCTATGCGCATGGATTGCTGCCACAAGGCCACCATCCGCAGCATGCGGCGCCACTGCATCATTCGCTCACTTCACATCCACATCCACATCCGCATCCACATCCGCATCCGCACCACCAGCATCCGCATCCGCATGCACATCATCTGCACCAGCAGGAGACAATGATGGAAATGTTTCAGCTCTCCAATAGGTAAGTCAACAGAACGAAAAATCGAAATTAATTATCGATTATTTAAGTAAAACAGTCTTAAAACCTGTAACATCATTTGCTTTATATTGCTATCGAAGATAATCGTTAATCTGCCTTTAAATCTACAGTTAAAAATCCATTATTTAAGTATTACAATCCTAAAACATGGAACATCATTAGCTTTATATTGTTATCGAAGATAATCGTTAATCTGCCTTTAAATCTACAGTTAAAAATCGAAATTAATTATCGAATCTTTCAGTAATACAATCCTAAAACATGGAACATCATTAGCTTTATATTGTTATCGAAGATAATCGTTAATCTGCCTTTAAATCTACAGTTAAAAATCTACAGTTAAAAATCGAAATTAATTATCGATTATTTAAATAATACAATCCTAAAACATGGAACATCATTTGCTTTATATTGTTGCATTTCAAATCTACCGTTCAAATCTAGTTTTATCGATTATTTTATTATCGAAATAGCTTCAGCTTTTGAAAACTTAAACTTCGACTTTTAGAAATACACATTAAGAAACCGATAAATATCGATTTGCGTAAGCAACATTATTATTATTAAAAAATCATACTTAAACTAGATGTTGCCAGCTTTTGAAACTAGAGTTCGTATGCTATCGAAAACTTTGAGTTGAGGTTTAAAAAATGCGTGTAAAACGATATTTATCGATTTGTGTGAAATTTAGTTTACTATGAACTTTGTTAAGTTGCTGCGATCTCACAGATAGACCAGGCATATACTGCTAGTCAACAAACTTAGTTTAGTTTCTGCGTTCTCACAGATAGACCAGACATATCCTGCTAGTCAGCTTGTTATCCTGAGTGCAGCAGTATATAGAAAACCGCTAGACTTAAGCTTATTTGCAATACTGAATTGCATAGCACGGTACTTAAGTGCTTAAAACAGAAACCCTTTCAATTAATTGGCCACTCAAAGCAAAGAGCAACGCAGGCAGCTAATCCTCGGCACATCCACCTGCCCCCCGTCAATCCCCGTCAAACCCAACGGGTGGCAGAACCCCTGCTGTTCAAGTTGGTGCGCCCGTGCAGCCAATTTGGCCAAGTTTGTTGTTGAGCTGCCGCTGCGCTTTGTGCTGTCGTCTGCCAACACTGATTGGGCTCCATTGCCATAGCCACCTCCCAGCCCCACCCGCTCAGCCCCTAATTGCACTGCATGGCACTCAAACCCACCCCTCCCGCCCCTTCCCGCCCGTGGCGTCGTGCGTCGCGATTATATTTGTATTTTTATCAATGTTGTTTTTCGACTTTTCATATTTATTTTCGTACCACATTCGACGAGACAGCAATTTGCTCAGTTGGTCAATTGACTAAACAAGCGAAAAGCCCACGCATACAAACTTACCCTCAATACCCCCCCCCCCCCCTTGTCCTCTTGCTAACAATCTTCCGCTAATAATCTCTTACTGCACTCTTAAGTTGCATTTGTTGTTGCTGTTGTTGATTTTGTTTTTGTGCTGTTCTTGTTATCGTCTGGTGAAATTTATGGCACGCGTGCATTGTGGGTCACTTGACTGCCACAAGCCAGCCACCCACCACCCACCGCATGACTACATGACTACCCCAGTGGCCAACTAATTCAATGGGCCAACAACAGTCGAAAACAACAAACAATTGAGCACCCTGGCAAATTTTGATTGGCAGCAACATAAACAGTGGAACGATACGCAATACTGAATACCCAATTGATTTCCTGATTTCCATATGAATACCTACATATACATACATATATATGTATATACATATATGTACATACACATACTACGCAACTGATTAAACTGTGCAACAGGGCATATAGATTATCAGGTATTATCATAGTTCCAAAAACTAAAGCTGGCTCCTTTTGGGCTTTAGCTTTTTTTTGCAAAGCTGCCAAGCGGTTTGGAAACACGAACCGGTTCTATGAACCGCAGCTTGAACCGAACCAGCTCTACAAATTATTTCTGCTAAATTCAAAGTGCTTTAAAAAGTTGAAAAACAATTTTGAATTTTGAAAATTGAAAATTGAGTTTAGCAAATTAGTAGCTTTCAGTAATTACAATGTTACCAATATTCAAACCGTTTATAATTTGTACAAAAATTGTATAAATATATCTACACAATTGTTGCTACTTGACGGCTACTTGATTTGCCATATCACGTATACGCACCATATGCAGCTATTTCAGTAATAAGCACATAAACATGCCTTTAAACAGAGATAAGAATACACATGTATATACAATGTATATATTATACATATATACGATACAATAGTTAATCTTAGTCGGTTGTTAAAATTTATAAGCGATATATTCTGTAAATGAAAAGTACAACGATAGTAATGGGACTTCAGTTTTGCGATAGTTGTGGAATATCCCAATATTTTCGCCGATATATTAATAGGGGTATGGTTAATTATTAAATATTCCATATGTGTTCTTCATAAATAAATGTGTTCACTTAATAAATAAATAAAAAAAAATATATATATATTTATATATATTAACAAAATATACAAACACTAATTATTTAAATTTTTTTTTTATTATTTATTTTGTTATTTAATTAATTTATTAAGTGAAGTGCCCGTACAAGCATATATTTAATAATTAACCAAACCCCATAGCACCTTATGAGGATTAAAATTCAAATTTATCGTTGTTAACTTTATTGAAAAGTTAATCACACAAAATCTTAGTTTTTTATCGTACTTTACAACATATATAAATATGATAAAGTAGACCGATTCAGATTAAGATCTATCTTGCATTTCTGTTCCGTTTTCCTTTCCAACGATTTCAAATAGCATACTTCAAGGCGTCCACAAATAATGACTACTTTTCTTTATTGTTATTAATTTAAATTTTAAATTAATTAGTTAGAATTGCGGACTAAGTAATTAAATGGCTGCTAAATAGAAAAAATTCAATAGAATCGGAATTGTTAAGCAAAACAATAATAAAGTCAATTGAAAGGAAATAAAGGAACAAAATGTAATTGTACAGGGTATATGCAGAGTCGATCATTGCATTTGCATAAATCGCAACAAATCCGTTCGGTAGCAATGCAGTCAGTCAAGTTTCGCGTATTTCTGCACAGCGGCCAAGGTCAGGGCTGCAGTAGAGAGAGGGAGCTAGACACAAAGAGAGAGAGAGAGAGGGAGAGAGGGAAAGAGAGAGAGAGAGAGAGAGAGAGAAAGAAAGAGAGAGACGTATTGAGTATTACAAGTATGTACAGTAATCGAGACAGCGTCGACGCTCGCCTATCGCAAACTGCACCGTTACAATGTTGCGCACTGAAAGCAAACAGGCGAGAACAATCAGACGAGCGAGTGAGCGGTAGAGAGATAGAGAGATAGGGAGCTAGAGGGAGTGAGCGAGAGAGAGCGGGCATGTTGAGTAAGTGCAAATGCAACATGTTAAATAAACAAATAGCCAATGCACACAAACACACATACACATACAAATGTACATATATACGTATGTTTGTATGTATGTATGTGTATATGTATATGTATGGCTAGAAGCTCGCACTCACAATCAGCAACAATGTTGGCGCGTCGAGTGGCGTCAAGACCTTGCACTTCCTCGTCTGACCACTCGGCCGGGCCCATTGAAAGCAAAGTAAGCGTCTCAAGGGCAACGCCTCTAGTTAACACCCCGCCCCCCCCCCCCTTGACCCAGCACATTAACACGCTTTACTCCTGCCCCATATACATGTATATATATATAATATATATATATTAAATTTGAATCCCTAGCGCTGCCTTCCTGTGTACACAAGCTGTTCGCACCCTGTGTCTGCAGATGTTTCTTGGAAAATCTAAAGTGTTTCCTGTTCAATTATATTTGCATTCACATTTCACAACAATGTTGCTTTATGCAGCCATTATTGTCGATTGCCTCAATGAATATGAATGTATTGTATATTCATGCACATATAGTATACATACCCTGTTACAAAGCAACGCGGTAAATAGCTAATCAAATTCAATTTGCTTGCTTATTCAATCTATGGTGCTTATTATTATTTAACAAGCGTTTTTCTACATGATTTGATTTATGGTTAAATAATTCAAATTAATAACATGGCATCGATGCTTCTGTTAAGCTTATGTCTGTTTACAGAATCACTTATTTCGTGTATTTATTATCAGTATCGATAGCTCTTAAGCAATTCGGCTATCGATAATTAACCACACTCCACTCCCAATACCAAGTTCGACTCGACGTTAAATTTCAAATATTTTCTTTTTAAATATACCCTTTTGCTATAAGTGAGCATATTTATTATCAGTATCGATAGCTCTTAAGCAATTCGGCTATCGATAATTAACCACACTCCACTCCCAATACCAAGTTCGACTCGACGTTAAATTTCAAATATTTTCTTTTTAAATATACCCTTTTGCTATAAGTGAGCAGAGTGAATGAAAACATTCAACTGCGTAGGCATTTGTGTATGTGTGTGTGTGTGTGTATGTCTGTCTGTGTGTATATGCGTGAGTGGCTGCACTTGAGTAAATACGTTACATACATACATACATATGTAGATATGTACTGTAGATGCATATTTTTTACGCCTTTTCAGTTTTGCATGTTTGAATTTGTTGTTGTTGTTGTTGTTGCTGCTGTTGTTGCTGCTTCTTCTTACGTTTCGCACTTGCCGCTTTGTGTACATATGTAGGTGTGCATCTGTATGCGAATTTCTATTAGAACTTTTTTAATTTGCTTTTCAAATTGCGTTTTAAAATAAATTACATCAGTGGATGGCGGGGCAATATAGAAATATGAACACAACAACAACAACAATAACAATATGACAGCCATTGCTAACGAACAGAACAACAAATGCTCATATTTCCGTATAAATTACTCATACGCCCCCTGGGAAACGAACAAACGCCGCTCAAGAGAGCGCGAGTGCGACAGCGACAGCGAGAGAGCGATAGTGAGCGCGGCTTGTGAGAGATCAAGCTTACAGTGTTGGTAAAAAGAAGCAAATCAATTAATAAATTAATTTCAATGTGAAAAAGATCAAATTACGTTAAAAAGGATTACATTTGAAATTAAAGTAGTTTTTTCCATTTGTTTTATTGTTGGTAATGAAACATGTTTAGCTCCACAACAAGTAAGAGTGCTCTCTCGACTGGAGCCCGACTAGAAGTTACCCACAACCCAGATCTTATATGCTTATACATACCAAATTTGGTGCCTCTAGCTCTTATAATATTCCAGTTATGCCCAGAAACACTGGTCTGGAATCGAAATAAATCGATAGCTTTAGAGCGGGATGAGCTATCGATAAAATGAAATAAACTTGTACTGACCCGACAATACGAGAACTAATATTCCAAGTATAGCCCCTATAATCTCTAAGATCATACGGACAGACGGACTCGACTGTTGATAGCGATCAAGAATATATATATATATATATGATTTATGGGATCGGAGCTGCTTACTTATGCCTGTTACATACTTTTGCACAGCTTCATTATACCCCTTTTCCCCATTTCAAATGGGTCCAGGGCATAAAAAACTGCGCCGAAATAAAATGTTGAAATTTTGGCACAAATGCGGGCTATAGAATAGCTATAGAACTTTTTAAGAGCAACATTGTAATTATTTAATTAGCATACTCAAGCTGTGACGAATTCTTCTCTCTCTCTCTCTCGCTCTCTCTCACTGTTGCTGTCTCTGTTGCTCTCACGTGCGGCGTGGGCGGCGAAGTTGGCGCCATGTTCGGCATTGCACTTGGATCGCTAAAACAGAAGCCGACGGCGACGTCGACGTCAACTGCATTTCAGCCGATAATTATTTGACAGCTATTGGCTGTTTGTCATTCAACATGTACATACATATGTATATATGTGTGTGTGTGTCTATAAGCGATGATCAATTTGGCTGTTTTTAAGTGACAGCTGAGACTGTTTAATTCAAATGTCAGCAAGGGCGGTACAAAATAGCAGCTGTGACTTTATAACTGTCCCTGCGACATTTGTCAGTCACAGTGTCACACAGCAATTTGCCAGTCACAGTGACGCCGCTTCTGCTCAACTCTAGTATGCAGCAAGTATTTTTTTTAAATAACTTTTCTTTTTTTTTTTTTTTTTTTTTTGGTTTGCCCCACACTGCTGTCATGTCATGCGCTTTATTTGTAAACAACAACTTTAGCAATCATCTGCCCGTAATCCCCATAGCCCCCAACACACACACACAAACACACACACACACGCACCATACCAATTTTTTGCTAGCCACATTTATTATTCAAGTGCATTGCAAATTGCATAGCATTCACTAATCCCCTGTTTGCTGTCTCTCTCTCTCTCTCTCACTCTCTCACTCTCTCTCTCCTTTATAGCGGTCGCGAGGCACGCAACCGGGCGGAGAAGAATCGTCGCGATAAGCTAAATGGCTCCATACAGGAACTATCCACAATGGTGCCCCATGTGGCGGAGTCGCCACGACGCGTCGACAAGACGGCGGTGCTCCGCTTCGCCGCCCACGGACTACGGCTCAAATACGGTAAGCTTCTTATACCACTTGCATATGTACATATGTACATATGTATATACTAACTATATCGTTGGATATTCTATGATACTTTACCAAAACCAAATTAGAAAAAATGTATTTTTACCATTAATACAAAGGACAAACCATGACCAAAATGGCCTCAAACTCCAAAGTGGGTTCAGTTTTGGCAAGGCTATGGGAGTTTGAAATCTGGAAAGGATATTTCTACAGATTTAAGACCTCAGAATCACATTTTCCATAGTTTTTTATACCAATTTCGACTCCCATATCGATTAAAAATCTAATTTCAAGACTCTAAAATTTAAAAAAATAAACAAAACATTAGTTAGGTCAAAAAAAATCAAAAAAAATAAAATTTTTCAAAATTATGGGGGCTTGAAGTGTAGAAAGGGAATTGCTACGGATTTACAAGCTAAATTTTTGTTATTTTTGACAGGAAAATTAATCACAATCACTTTTCCAATAGTTTTGTATACTAATTATGACACCCACAATCTATTAATCTAATTTCAAGATTCTAAAATTTGAAAAAAAAATTAGTAGAGGGGGTGGGTGGGGGGTACGTGATAATTTTCCAAAAAATTTCGAAAAAAATAAAATTCTTAAAAATTAAAAAACATTAAATCTAGAATTATTTGATACGACAAATCATGATTAAAATGGCTTCGAGCTCGAAGATCGGTTCAGTTTTAGCAAAGCTATGGGGCTCCAAGTCAAGGAAGGGCCCTTATGGGGCCTATAGAACTTGTAACACTGAGAAGAATAACTGTTTATAGTTTAATTGATTTGTTTCAATGCGGTTTTGTTTCAGTGTTTGGTAAGACGTTGCATCAGCAGCGACCTCAAGTGACGGACACGCTGATGGGGATGCTGGATAGCTTCTTTCTCACGCTCACCTGTCATGGCCAAATACTGTTGATCTCGTCGAGCATCGAACAGCATCTGGGCCACTGTCAGACGGATTTGTACGGCCAGAGCATACTGCAGATCACGCATCCCGAGGACCACGAAATGCTCAAGCAACAGCTCATACCCACCGAGCTGGAGAATCTCTTCGATGCCCACGCGGAGCCAACGGAAGCCGACGGGGAGCCGCGACAGCGCAGTAAATCCGAGGAGGATTACATCGATCGCAAGTTGCGTGACGACAGGCGCAGCTTTCGTGTGCGGTAAGTTAAAGCAACGATAAGTGATTAACAAATCCTCTTGATTTTGCTAAAAAGAATGCTTATTCAGCATAAGAGAATTCGAAATGATTTAAATCTAGCGTAATTGATAACACTGCTAGTCATATCGATATGCACACGTATCGATTGATCGTTACTTATTGCAATTGGCAACCGCAAAGTAAATTTGAATTCTGCAACACTGCTACTCCATATACCGATATATCCATGCATCGATATTCCGATAGTTATTTGAATTGGTAACTGAAAGTTAGACACTGCCAGTGCAAGCAACATATCGATATTAACAAAACATCGATATACCAATACAGTCGAATTAAAATCATTCTCTTGCAGTTTGGCGCGCGCTGGTCCACGCTCCGAGCCGACGGCATACGAGGTGGTGAAGATCGATGGCTGCTTCCGTCGCAGCGATGAGGCGCCACGGGGCGTACGCTCCAATACGTTCAGCTCCAGCCTGCAGCTGATACGCCGGACACGCGGTCGCGACGATGCGATACCCCTGCACACAATTAGTGGCAATGATATTGTGGGTGTCCATTCAAATTGATCACTATTTACTTTGACTGATCCTCGTTTCTTTTCTCCAGGTGCTGACTGCTTGTGCCCGCATCATTCGACCGCCCAAGATTGTGAATCGTCTGTTCGATGCGAACACATTGGAGTATCGCACACGGCACTTGATTGACGGACGGATCATTGACTGTGATCAGCGGATTGGCATCGTTGCCGGCTATATGACGGACGAGGTGCGAAATCTCAACCCATTCACCTTCATGCACAACGACGATGTGCGCTGGGTCATTGTCGCACTGCGTCAAAGTGAGTGTCCTTCGTGTGTCCTATGTTCCTTGCTTAAATGTAGCGTATTGCTTATACTCTGATGCCGCAGGCAGAACATGTTTATAGTCGAACCTCCCGAATTTGCAATATACTCACTCGTTTTCTTTGTTTGTTGCAGTGTACGACTGCAATAGTTCGTATGGCGAGTCGACGTATCGACTGTTTACGAGGAACGGCAACATTATCTATCTGCAGTCGAAGGGCTATCTGGAGATTGACAAGGAGACGAACAAGGTGCATTCGTTTGTGTGCGTGAATACGCTGCTGGACGACGAGGAGGGGAAGCGACGTGTGCAGGAGATGAAGAAGAAATTCTCGGTTATTATCAATACACAGATACCGCAGTCCACGGTCGATGTGCCCGCCTCGGAGCATCCGGCGCAGCTGGAAAAAGCGGTGCTATGTCTCATCCAGAATCTAAGGAGCAGTGCCTCCGAGCATAGTGCCCTGCAGCTGAACCCCGATGATGATGAGGACAACGATGATGATGCTGCGGATGATGATGACGAGGATGACGATGTCGAGGATGGACTCGCCAGCCTCTCATCCTTTAGCGCGTACGACTCACATCATCAGTCCCATCGTCAACGCCATCACTCATACCTGCTGGACAGCTCTATGTCGCAGTCGCGTCACGGCTCTGGCAGCGGCATGGGCAGCTCCAAGACGCCGCCGCTGGCGCTGGTGCCGCCCGAGACGGCCTCCGTCAAGTCCTCAATATCGAAAAGCGTCAGCGTTGTCAATGTAACCGCCGCAAAGCATTTACGCGGACTCCAAGCCATCGCCAACGCCACGCTAGCAGCGGCCAAATCCCCACCAGCGGCCAAGCCGACCTCCTCCTCGATCCTCGAGAGCTGCGGCTGCACCTGTCTCGGCGACGGCGACTGTGACTACTGCCAGGGACCACTCACACCCGAGGCAGAGACGCTGACGCGACGAAGCTGCTCATCCGTATTGCTCAAGCGGAGCAGCGCCAGCGTCCAGGATACCCAAGATATCGAGGAAGATGTGGAGCTGGCCAAGCGACGCTTCATGTCCGACACAGGTGAGCTCAACTATCTATATAGTAGTATAGCCGAGTCGATCTAGCCATATCCGTCTTGTATGAACATCCGGATCTTAGAGACTATAAGATCTAGCCATAACTTTGTGAAAACTGAACCGATTTTCAAAAGCAATGTCTTTTTGTTTATGGCTTGGGCTCAATTTCAGTACTACATTTATATCTAGAAACGAAATTTTGTATCAAAATTCAATCATATGTGCAAATTTCCCACTACTAACTACATAACTTTGTTGAAAAATAGAATATTTTGAAATTGATAAACAGTGAATAGTATATATATAAGTATATATATTCTATGTTTTGCTTGCAGCTGAAATTGAGCATGCGCTGAGCAATTCCCTGGTGCACTTGGAGCGCAACTTGCACCAGCAACTGAATGTTGCTGCACAGCTGCGGGATCAGGGTAATCGGTATGAGCTGCCGGATGCCAATCAGCGGATCGATGAGATAATGGTGAGTAGTTGAACGCATATGCTCAAGAAGTAGCAACTAATCCAGTGATCTTTGGCTTATCAGGAGGAGCATCAGAAGCAGAGTAAAATGTATGTGAACATCCAAAGCGAATACGCTGAGCAAATGCAGCAGAAGGCAAATACAACGAAATCGGAAGCGGAAGTGGCAACGGAAACGGAAACCGATGCGCCAGGCAGCAGCAGCAGCGGTGTCGTACCCTAAACTTACCCTATACATAGGATATAGGATATAGATATATATATTTATATTTATATATAACTGACGGTTTCAACTGATGTGATAATCGTGGCAGCCAACAGCAACAATTGTAAATGTAGAAACGTAGAACAGTTGCAACGTTTTTCCAGCTAGCACTTACAATAATTGTTAAAACAACATCAACTATTTACAAAACAGTTTGCTAATAATGTTATATATACATACATATACAAGTTGAAACCGAACCAATGAGTGAGCATGCAACAAAACTACTTTAAATGGGGTCCTGGACTCGCCCGGCGGCTGTTTTTCTTTTCGAAAATTCTTGTTTTCTCCTCTTTTTCTTTTAACACATTTTGTTTATAGAACTATAATGATTTTTTTTAACAATTTTTTTTATAAATCTAAATTTGTATGTAGTGAGCACTATATGCATATACATACACACATACATATACATAAGTAACTAGTTAAATATAGTGCAAAAAAAGTGTTTGTTAATTCATTTAAATTTAAAACTTATAGTCACACACACATACACACACACACAGAGAAAATACAATTATTAGCTACGTATATATCTATCTATATAAAATATATATGTATATGTGTATGTTTATATTGATCGTGTATATATACTGATATATACAGATATAATATGCCACTGGCCATGGCTCTGAGGCATTGGCATTGGCATAATACAAACTAAACGTGATAAAAGACTGTTACAATTAATGTTAGCATTAGCTTACCATAACTATATATATTATATATACTATATACTACTATACAGTTTACACATATATGTATATGTGTTACTTAAATCGGTCTTATTTAAATGGCATAGATAAATGAAAATTTACGTTTTACCAACATTTTAAACAAATACTATATATGTATATATGTATAAATGTTTTAAATGTTTTATGCTCTACGAGCGACAGGGAGAGCTAGAGAGAAAGAGAGAGAGATATCTACAATGTTGCTCCCCTCCTCGCTCCCTTTGTCAAGTGCATAGGTGAATAAATGTTAGTCTTACACTGTGGAATATTTCGGAGCGCAAATGGAATTCAATAACTACAAAAATACGAATTGTTGTTTCAACTCAGGGCAACAATTACCCAAGCGCCAAGTACAATTTACAACAATATAACTAAAATATATATATATATATATGTATACATAATTAAATTTAATGTCAACAAAAATGGAAAAAAAGAAAAGAAACACAATTGTTAAATGTTTGTTATGCATTTGTTTTATATAATTTTATATTTTCGTTTTTTTTAATATTTTGTAATTATTTTTTGTGTAATTCAATTTACTATTAGACTAATTAAATAGTGAAATAAACTTGTGTACCTATATATAAAATTTATATATATATATATATATGAAATACATGCTTGTGTGTATGATAATTTATAACTAAGTAGATCCATTAAATGTTACGGACACGTGTGAACACTTTTAGGGCAAAGCAAGTTAACTATCTACAAAATGGTAAATACTTGTGTTTGTTAAAAACCGCCACAAAAAGAAATTAATAAATAATAACACAAATTATGTGCATGTGCATTCACAAATTATGCAAAACAACAAGATAAATACACTCAATTAGCCTCTATTTTTTATTATATTCAAATCGGTTCACAGTCGAAAGTTAAGCACATTTCGAAGCAGGTGGCAACGCTAGAACAGCATAGCCTATTGATCGCTGCATTTATCAACACTGCATATGCATATTTATCGATGCTGGCATTCGAACTCGATAAACAAAACAACAAATATTCTAATAAGGACGCGCTTTCAGACCCAAATTAACGCCAGTCGCTGAACGCAACACTATTTTGATGGACGGCTTGACATCGACGCCCAGCGGCAGCAGCACAAAATGTCGCAGCATTTTAATCACAATCGTTTTCAGTTCGAGCAGCGCAAAACGCTGACCAATGCAATTTCGAGGACCGGCGCTAAACGGTATAAAACTGGCGACGCCACTGTCCGCCATTCTGTTACCCAAATGCCGTTCCGGCCAGAAGCGTAACGGTTCCTCAAACAGCTGCTTATCGCGCAAGAGTTGCCAGAGAAGCACAATTACATTCGTGCCAGCCGGCACCTGTGTATCACCTGTGGGAAACAGGTGTGGAAAGTGAGAACGTTTATATTATTTATAAAAGCATTATAGTTTGGAATTAAGAAGAAGAAGTTCCTATTAGCGAACGAGCACTGTACTTGAATATATGGTATATATACGCTTTGTATTTATAACATACCTAAAAGTAGATCCTTTTCGAGGCAACGCCCCACGGCGGGTATGGGCGGATAGAGACGCAGTGACTCCTTGAGCACACAGTGCAGATATGGGAGTTCCGCAAAGTCGCCGTAGACAACAGGACTCGTCAGATCCTTGCCATAGTGGGCGAAGAGCTCCTCGAACAGACGCTCCTGGACATCCGCATGCCGGGAGAGCAGATACAGGCAAAAGGATGCGGCCGATGTGGTCGTATCGTGGCCAGCGAATATGAACGTGCTCACCTCATCCCGTATCTGGGCATCTGTTAGAGCAGCACCCTCCAAACGCGACTGCAGCAATGTATCCAACAAAGCAAACCGTTTGCCCAGCTGCTCCCCCGCCTGCTGCTGCTGCTGCTGCCCCTCCTGTAGCAACAGTTGACGTCGTCGCTCGATGATCTCGTTGGTGAAATCGTGCAGACACTTTAATCCGGCTAGCTGCTTCCGATAGCCGTCGGGCCAGAACAGTCGAAACAGCAGCGGAGGCAACAAATGCGGTCGCATAAACCGTGTCGCCAGAATATTTGTTACGCTGCAAAGGAACAATAAGTAAGCAGTTGAAATATCCTTGCAGGAAAATGGCAATATAGGATATATTATGCTAATCCTAGCTAACACAAATGCTCCAGGTTTTATAAAATAGCACCAATATTAAAGTCTTCCTAATAAGACAAAATAATTGCAATTTTTTAAAGTAACTCGAAATTAAAATTATTTTGACATATTTATTTATACTTTTCAGAAATAATTTGTACTTATATTCAAAATACATATTTCTGAAAAGTAGAAATAGATGAGAATTGAGGAGAAACGTTTTTTTTATATATTTGTAATTTAAAATTGATAAGCTTGATTAGATTATTGGAGTCAGTGAACCATTATTTTTGACTTTTTTTATAATAGATGTTATTTAACTGCTACAAAGTTGATAAAAGTTATCAAAAATGATAGACAGACTCGACTACTGTTGTTGACCAAGATAACACATAGATATATACAGTCCAACTTGCCTAAATCGAACCATTACAAAATAGTATGTAAACTTCAAGTTCAAGAAATAACTATATACACATTATTACTATACCCTATTCCTTCCCTGAACCTATACTGTTTACAAATTCTATACATATAGACAACTAATCAGTAGTTACTCTTTGACAGCCTGCACCACGGGCGCATCCACATTCAGCTGGGCATTGACACAGACGCCCATCGCCGCCTCGCTGATGATGTCCAATGCGGCGAGGCACATGTGTGGATATATGTTGATAGACTGCTGCCGGCTGCTGTTGCTGCTGCTGCTGCTGCTCAATTCCTGCTGCAGTTTGGCGACGAGCAGATTGGACTGCCTGTCAAACACCTCGACGTATTGCTGCAGTATGCTGAAGTGAAATGTGGGCGTAATGATCCGGCGCATGGTGTGCCAGCGATCGCCACGACTGAGCAGCAGTCCGTTGCCCAGCCAGCCGCTGAGTGCGCCATAGAGGATGCCCTTGCGCAGCTGCTGTTTGCTGGAGAGCAGTGCATCCACGTAGCGGGGCTCCGAGGTGACCAGCACAATGCGGCCCCAGGTGGTGGCCACAAAGCTGCGACCGTAACGCATCACATATGCCGCAAACTTCTCGTGCAGATCTGCAATTTCCAAGCTTGGCAATTATGTAATTAATCAGGAATTAACTAAATCACCCACTGTCCGGCTGAAAGTCACGCATCTGCCAGATGGCGCCAATGAGCGGCACCTGCGACACGTTGGGCGCCAATCCCTGCAGCTGCCGGCGTTGCCTCCGCTCCAGCCAGTACAACTGCAACAGCCAACGCGCCAAGGAAACAATCAAAGCAACCACTATCAACACCAGCAACATTTTGTCACAGTTTTCTGTAATGTTTAAATCAGCATTACAACAATTATCGGTCTACTACGTTAGTAGTTATATTCCCGTTGTGAAAATTTGTTGGCTGCCAAGTTTTAAGCTTGTCAGCTAAATTGCTCATTTTTAGTAATTGCAATAGCCTGTCATTATTTCAGTTAGGTTAGTATACATATAAGTAGGTCTAGTTGCTTGTTTTTGTTTCTATCTTTTTCTGCATTGTTTTCTTTTCCTTTAAATTCGTGTTTTCATTGTTAATTTTGCATTTGTTACATTAGCAAAAATATCACAACTCATCTACCAAAAACTGAACAATCGATAATTTTTTCAAATATTATTTTGTGAAAATCAAATTTTTAAACGCAGATTCCTACATAATTCGTAAATATTTATAATTTTTATAAGTTCTCATTTAACTTTTAATAATCTTGGCAATTTCCAACACTCAATACTAACAGTACTTTTCAGTCTTGAAATTTTTTAAAATTTTACATAAACAAATGCATAAATTTTATTGATTTTAAACACTTTTTCAGATTAATAACAACATACATATTTCATACCACAGTTAACTATAAATATTTTCCACTTATAAATATTAAATTATTTGCATAATAACACAAATAATTGACAACTGTAATATCATATTATAGAATTAAATATGTTTGCGTGTTTAGTAAATAGATTTGCGGTTACCGCTATTCGCACAAAATACAAACTGTTTTATAACAACACCCCAAACGAACGGTACTGGTGAGTAATCGAATTTAAAATACCCTGCAAGTAGCAACATTTTTGTAAATCTTTAAATGTATGCAATCGAATTGAGCTAAAAATGCACAAACAGAAATTTAATAAGAAGCATAAATTTAATTATTCTTGAAGGAATATTTTGCGTTTTAAAATAAATATATAATTATTTGCATTAAGTTACAAGCGTGTACAAAGAACAACTTAAGGGTTAACCAGCAGCGACAATTTGCATATTTTTATTAACTGCTGGTCACTCTATTTTTGTTGTTATAAATAATGTATTTTGCTTAACTTCTCGCTTGCGATAAACTTTGCTGCTAGGGTATAAAGAGCGAGCAACAATACAGACAGTGATAGAGAGAAAAAGAGAGAGAGAGAGAGCTGCAAGAACAGATGTTTGTTTGTCAGCTGATGAGAAAAACAAAAGCAAAACTTGTTGAGTTGTAAAATGTAACAGTATGTAATAAAAAGTATGTTAATTAACATTAACAGTAATTGCCATTTGCCAGCTGTCCTCAAATCTAACAGTATGTTAACTAACAGAAATAGCAATTGCCATTTGCCAGCCGTCCAAAAATGTGAGCGTATGTTAATTAGCAGTATGTTTATTAACAGTAACAGTAACAGTAACAGTAACAGTAACAGTAACTGAGGACTATTCAGAGGGATGACGGGACCGCAGGCCCAAATGAATGCCATTGGCTGAGCGCAAGACAAGACTAACAGTCGGCCGCGGCTTGGGACCCAGCGGCAACAGCTGAAAATGCTGCAGCACTTTGCTAATGGTGCACTTCATCTCCAACATGGCAAACTTTTGGCCGATGCAGTTGCGCGGACCCGCCGAGAAGGGTATATTGGCGTAGGGATGCATGCTGCCGGCATCCACATCGCTGGCAAAACGCTCCGGACGGAATTCATTGGGCGCCTCAAATTCGCGAGCATCGCGGAGCAGCGCATAGATGCCCACAAAGTAATCGGTTCCGGCGGGGATTCGCTTGCCACCTGCCAAAGGGTGGGTATCACATATGTATATATATATATATCTTAAATTTATACTCATACGTACGTATTTCGACATCCTCGCTGAAGGTGCGAGCTATGATGGGCACGGAGGGATATAGACGCAGTGCCTCCTTGATCACACACTCCAAGTACTTCAGGTCGTTCAGTTCGCGGAGTGTCACCGGCTCCGATCCGAGCACCTCATCAATCTCATTGATCAGACGCTGCTGCACGGCCGGATGACGTGAGATCTCGTAGAGGCAGTAGCTGATGCCGCTGGTGGTTGTGTCATGGCCCTCGAACATAAACGTGTCCACCTCCTCGCGTATATCCTCATTGCTCAGCGGCGCACCATCCACCTGGGATTGCAGCAGCACATCCAGCAGCGCCATGCGACGTTTCTGGCCAAGATCATCACCAGAACTCTGCTGCTGCTGCTGCTGCTGCTGCTGCTGCTGCTGATCCTTGACGAGCGCCTCGCGTCGCTGCTGGATGATGGCCTCGGTGAAGTCGTGCATTGTCCGGATCAGTGTATCCTGTTTCTTGGCCAGCTTTGGCTCCACCAAGCGAAACATCCACTCAATCCGCTTCCAAGGCTTTATAAAGCGCACAGTCATTATATCAGTTAACCTATATGTTTTATATGTTCCATACACACAGTTATATTATAAGCATCAGTTGAAAGACTCACTCGAATATAGCCTGGACATAGGGCAGATCGGGATGCTTTTGTGCATTCACTTTAGTGCCCATAGCAGTTTCTAAACAAATGTTCTCATATGAAAAACAAAAACCCAGAAAAAAACCATATATGAGATAATTTGTTAAATAGATTGCTTAAAATTAGGTATTATATAATAATGAGCCCATAATTAATATTGTAATATTGCACATCTATACGATGAACCTTCTCATTTATGATAAACATATATTTATATATATATATATAGATACTGGATAACGAACTTTGGCAGTTTTCAAGTTATAGAGTACGAGTTCAAAGTAATTTTCTCTTGCCTGGACTTTGATTGAGATCTGTTCACTATATAATTATAGCTAACAACTGCAAATAACCTAATGTTGTATTATTGCAAATACTGTCAAAATTCTCTAAATAGAATAACTCAACTTATCAACTTATCAAGTTTGATTTAAGCGTAACATTTAAAATGGACTATAATTATATATAAAATAATATATTAAGTATACAATTAATCGCTTGAAAATTAAGTTGTGGCATAAGAAAGTTTCTTTTTGAAAAATAACGTCTATAGTATATATAATATATACACATAAAGTATACAATTAATCGGTTTAAAAATGCGCTATACTATAAGAAAAAAGAACATTGTTTTTTTCAAAATAAATTAAGTACACTTTGCCAAATTGGTGTTAATTTAATCGAAAGTCAATTTTTTGTAAAAATTAAGTCTTGTGAAATAAACCATATTATTCGAATTATGCATATACATATAAAGTTAGAGTTACAAAATTCTATATAATTTCTTGTCTGATTTTTGAATAGATTGAAATTTGCAGTTGCTGCTCACCTGCTATAATATCGAGTGCCATCAGACAGATGATGGGGAATATGTTGAGGGGCGTGCGGGCATCGGCATGCTGCCGGAGCTGCTGCACCAGGATGCAGCTCTGCTGATCGAAGATGTCGACAAACTGTTCGAGTATCCTGAAATGGAATGTGGGCGTAATGATTTTACGGCGGGCACGCCACTTGCGGCCGGTGCTCATGAGTAGTCCTTGGCCCAGCCACGGCTGCAGCAGATCGTATAGATTGTTCTTGGTTATGTGCTGGGTACTGCTGAGGACGACCTCGATGTCGCGCGGATCGGTGGAGAAGATGGTCAGCTGATTGAGCACCCAGACGCGATAAATGCGACCATATTTGCGGCAATTCTCCATTGCATAATCCATAATACCTGCAAGCCATACAAGCTGTTACAGTCAGGCGAAAAAGGACGCGCTCGCAGGACACTCACGTTCGCCATCGATGCCGCGATAGCGCAGCACATTGCCCAGCAGCGGCAGCGGTCGCGGTCCCGGCATATAGTGCAGCATATCGTTGCGCCTCTTCCGCGAGAGATGATCCCACAGCAGCAGGATAACCATGACGCCAACGAACCACACAGCCATCAGCCCGAGCATCCTGTCCAGCATCCAAATCGAGCGGCTAGCAACTTGGCGACCTATCGCATAACCGATCCAACGAATAACTGATTCGATCGCCAAGCAACGCAATCACAGCCAGTCCCGCTCACCTTGACAATAAACGCTCTATCTAACTGTACAACTATTGCTATATATATATACATATATACCATATATACATATATATATATATAAAGAAATCTGTATGTGTGTGTGTTAATTGTAGCACAGCTCGAAATCAGCTTAAACCCTGAGCGGATACTTTTATCTCTTATTCTTATTTGTGACTGATTGATTGATTGATTGATTGACCCATCGCCAGACTGTAGAACTGTGATACCGATTTACCTTCTTATTATTTTGAATATATGTAAAACAGTTTGGGCTGACTTGATTGACTGATTACTGATTGATTGACTGATTGATTGACTTACTGATTGATTGACTGACTGACGGACAACCTAAGTTGCTTATTCTTTTATCCTTATATAAAAAAAATTTTGCTGACTTGATGATTGATTGACATACTGATTGATTGACGTATTGATTGATTCATCTACTTATATCCGAAGTTGCTAAATTTGTATGTAATTCTTTTGAGTATATATCTAAAAACTATTGTTGACTGATTGATTGATTCACTTACTGATTGATTGACTGACTAGGTTGCTAATTTATTATTTTATCCTATATAAAACAAATTTTGCTGACTTGATGACTGATTGACATAGCAATTGATTGATTATTCGTATTTTATTATTTTGACTATATATCAATGCTTACATATAAAAACTATTTTTGACTGATTGATTGATTGATTGACAGACTTACTGATTGAATGACACTCCAAGCTGATGACTTGTTCTCATATAATTTTATAAAAAAAAACTGACTGATTGATTGACCGACTGAGAGCTAGAATGCTGAAGTTTTCTCCGTTTTCCATCCAATATGAAACTAGGTATATAGATGAGTATTATCTACTTAAGCGAAGCTGGTTACATTATTCTTTCCATTTGTAATCTATATATATATATGTATATATAACTACAAAGTTCAATATTATGGAATATTTGTAAGTGATCTATGCATATAGCTATATTTTATAGCTTCTAGTTCATAGGTGTCAGAGCTTTTGACTTGCCACTGGAACAGTTCATAGGCTGTAAATATATTATTTGTGTCGTAAATGCAAATGTATACAAAATGCATTTTCCACGCGCAAATTTTCAGTGTTCACACATATGTGCAAAATACATATAAATATTTGTAGCATGACTAATTGCTTGTAATTAGAGCAGACAGTTTACTTTTAAATGTAATAATCTGTTTTGAATCTGTTTGATAAAATTGTTTGCAAAATAGTAATTTTCGATTTCTTGGCTCATTTTATAGTTTGAATATATACAATAGTCGCTTGCAAATTATAACTTTTAGATATAAAGATTAAATACTTCAATTCTTAGTTTTTTTATAAGAAATCCTTAATATCCTTACAGTATATTACAATCATTAATTTTCTTTGCTTATCACCTTTAAAATAATATTTATTTAGTTTCAAATTTTCTTTTACTTTTATTTGTACTTCCCCCTCGCTGCCAAAAATGCAAAAACAAAGCTGAATCGGCAGCTGTTCCGATTCCAGTTGTTCCACGAACTGATCCAAACCCCTGTTGCAAGTGCAGCTGTTTCTCACGAAACTACGCGCCCAATAAAAAAAACCAGGATTAGTTCATTGGTTAAACATTCGTCTCTATTTTAAGATTAAACTAATAAACACAGTTCAGTTGATCCCAAAATTGCTCTAGTCCCATCCATAGACTTTTCCCGGTGTGGGCAGCTTGGCGCCAGATTTGGCAGCATCGCCAGAGCCATCAATCAATTTCGTTTGCTGCACGAGGTCAATTGGGGGATTCACCTCACGGCGTCCGTCGCGAGTGCAATAATAGTTCGCCGAAATAATGTGCGAGGGTCCCTCGGGAATCTCCGGCTGGGGCTGTGTGCGATCGGCGACGTCAGACTCGAAGCGCAAGGCAAGAGTATGTTCGCGCTGGAGTAGCAACAAAAGAGAAACAAAATATATATATTCAAAATTACATAACATAAAAATGCACGAAATGTTCATTTACTAAGCAGATACTTACGCCTAGGAGAAAGGCGCGCACACGTTGCAGGAACGGCGCTATATCACGTCGGGCGGCAGCCATTTTCAATTGTTTTTATATAAATTTCAAATCGAGTCAACTTTTGTCAACAAAAGCAATGCAATCAAAATAGAGCAAATTATATCTAGTGATGGAACTGTAAATTAACATTGCTATCGTTACCGAATGTAACACATAACATTGCAGTGAATTAACAGCATTGCAAGATAACATTGCATCAAGTTGGCAGCGCTGATATATGTTAATGCTTATCGATAGTAGGAACGCACAAAACACATCTCTATTCGCCGCATCCGCGTGCACATGTCATTTGTTGTTGTAATCAACGCCTGTAGAATACAGCTACAGTAAATAAATAATGGGCGGCCAGGGCAAACAGATAAATCGCAAACGCAAATTTGTTGGCAACAAAGCCGACGATCCCGAATTCGATTTGGACAAAAAGCATTTCAAAGTGCTGCACGTGAATGCCACCGAGAAACGCCTAATCATTGTCCTCGAAGGCGCCCAGCTGGAAACGGTAAAAGTGAGTATCAATGAGGTAGTGGGAGGAGTTTGGGAGTTGTGGGCCTAATTTACTTAATATTTTTAAACAAAAATGTTAAATTTGAAAAACTTTCCATTTCCAGGTGCATGGCACATTTGAGCTGCTGAATTGTGACGACCATGGCGGCATTATGCGCAAGAATCAACGGGATCCGGGCACCTGTCGTCCGGACATCACCCATCAGTGCCTGCTCATGTTGTTTGACTCTCCGCTGAATCGGGCTGGATTGTTGCAGGTCTTTGTGCGCACCGAGCATAATGTGCTCATTGAGATTAATCCACAGACGCGGATACCGAGGACCTTTAAGCGCTTTGCCGGATTGATGGTGCAGCTGCTGCACAAGTTTCAGATACGGGCAAATGATTCGTCGCGTCGTTTGATGAGCGTCATCAAGAATCCAATTACGGATCATTTGCCTGTCGGCTGTAAAAAGTATGCCATGTCCTTCTCCGGCAAACTGGTGACCAATTGTCGGGAACTGGTGCCGCATGGCAGCGAAGGCAGCTCCACCTATGATGAGCCCGTCGTTTTGGTCATTGGCGCCTTCGCGCACGGCGTACTCAAGTCCGACTACACCGAGGGGCTCTTCTCGATCAGCAACTATCCCCTGTCGGCGGCCATTGCCTGCTCCAAGCTCTGCACTGCCTTCGAGGAGGTCTGGAGCGTCGTCTAGACTTAATAGCTGCTATATATATTGTTTCTAAGTCCTTATAGTTTTTGTTTTTATACTAGATTATAAATTACATATATATATGAAAACATAATTTTATATGGTGTACTCCATTTGTCTGCTAGATGTATATATATATATATATATATAGTTGATCCTAACAAATAATATCCCAAATCTGTGGTAAGCAAAAGAATCGAAACCTTTTTTCGTGAATTTCGCAACTCTGCTGTCCCTCCATCTCTCTCTCTCTCTCTCTCTCTCTCTACCTGTCTCTTTCTATTCTGGACAATGAAAAACTTTCAGCTAAAAGATTCCAGCACTTTTTTATTAATTTGTTACCATTGCCGATTCCACTCAAATCATTTCGTTTTCGAATAACGTTTAAATTCGGTTTCAAAATTTATATGCGAATTTCTTCAACATTAACAAAAGTTTTTTAGCAGCTCAGTATTTGAATCTAATAGTCTCAAAGGAATTGGGAACAGACTTGATCATCTCTTTGGTTTTGAATTTCGAATTTTAGAAAGCAAATGAAAGAAATCACCTTATACGAAATACTGTTAAACCACTCGAATGAAAAATTTGTTGAATTCGCAGCGAATTTAATAATAGCATTTGGAAAAAACAATTGAATATGTTTATTCCATAAGAATAACAAACGTTTTTTCGATAATCGTTTAAAATTGAATTCATCCCAATTTGGAAAACAAAAAAGCTTTTCAAATAATAAGAACCGATTAGATATTGTGGTGTTTTGTAACACTGTAATTAGAGAAATTTGTCTTTCTGTATATTGTCATAATTTCTATAATTTTTGTACTGTTATTTGTAGAGTTCTGTCCGCTGACCGTTTTTTGAAATGAGCAAATTATCATTGTACATTTTGTAATATATTATATATATATGTGTATATACATATGTATACACACACATATATATACATTTATTTGTATAATTCTCAATTACAAAAGATTGCGTTAAAAAAAAATAAACAATTTCTTTTTTTTGATTTTTTTATGTTTGGCGTTCTAAAACGCTGGTTGTTGTTGGTTTCTTTTTGTTGTTGGATTGCGGGAACAGACAAACAAACAAGCAAACAAACATTGAAAACAACATAATAATTAATTAGTAGTTATTTATATATAGCAATTGCATTTCTTTATATATGATTGCACAACAGATGGAATTTTTTTACTTGCACAAAATTTGTTGGATTTTAGTTAAAAGTTGCTAAGTATACTAGTGTGTGTGTGTGTGTGTGTGTGCAGTGTGTATTAGTGAGAGTTTATATTCGAAATGATAGAATTCGAATGAAATTTTAGAGATACAATGCAACAAAATTTCCCGCTGTTTGTTAAATGTTTTCAAAAAAAATTGTTGTTGGATTTTGGTTAATGTTGTTAAGTGTAAGTGTGAAAATTCGAATTTAATTATTTAACTACAATGCAAATTGCCAAAAAAAAAATTCCCCGCTGTTTGTTAACTGTTTTCATTTCATTTGTTGTTTGTTTGGAGCTCTACTTGGTTAGCGGCTTCTTGGACACATCAGAGGATGCCTTCTTTTCCGCCTCACGCTTGGCAGCTGCCTCCTCCCGCTGCTGGCGGATTAGCGCCAAACGGGCCAAGTCCGCTTTAGCCTCGCTGGTTTTGCCCGCCGCATGGAGTTTCTCGTAGCGCTGACGCGCCTTTTGCTTCTCAATCTGTTCCCGCTCGCGACGTGAGAGTTCCGGCTTGGGGGCACCACCTCCTCCACCTCCACCCCCACCAGCTGCTCCTCCTCCTCCGCCGCCGCCGCCACTACCGCCTCCAGCAGCTGCTTCATCAATCTTAACCTGGGATAGTTTTTGTGTGGCTTTTTTGGTCACACGATTGGGATTCTCAATTTCAATTAAAGAGGCGACTCCCTTTTTGGCATCCCGCGCCTCCCCCTCGGAATCATCATCATCCGATCCATCTTCATCTGAATCCTCATCCGAGGAGCTGCGCTGCTGTTGCTGCTGCTGGCGTCGCTGCTGACGACGTTGTTGCTGCTGCTGTTGTTGCTTTTGTTTTGCCGGCTTATTTCCTGTTGTTGTTGTTGTCGTCAGTTTGTTGGAGCTGCCAGCTGCCTTTTCCTTGTCATCTGACCCCGCCCCCTCATCCTTCTCGCTGCCACTGCTTTGTTCGCTGTCCTCCTCCTCGGATTCCTGCTGCAGTTCCTCGGGCGATGTGAAATGGCGACTGCGCCCTTTGTGGTTAACATACTTTCCTCGTGGCATTGTGAATGAATATGAAAACGGATTCTGTAAATTTGCAGACACTGTTATTAGTCGGTGTATTTGCAGAATGTTAACAGAACGGATTTTTCTCTCTCTCTTTGTGTGTGTTGTTAGTGTGTGTGTGTGTGAAGCGCCGCATAGAAATGGCGTAGTACCTTGCAAAATACGTATACTAATTGTCCGAATTCTACTTTTTGCTGTTGCAGCTTGCATATATTATTAATTCGTTTCAACTTACCCTTTTTGCAAATTTACTGCTTATATTAATTTGATGTGTGCTCTGTGCGCTTAACGCTATCGATGTTATCGACTTGCAACGCTGGCCAGCTGCTTGGTGATGACACTGTTAGCAGCACAGAATCGTTGCCTCTGGCCTATCGATGTATCGAGTTGGAAACGCTTAACGATAGTACTCGCGCCGCTACGTGCTGAAATGAACACGAAAAAATGTGCTAGTCAATGCTAAAATGTAGATAATATATATATGTAAATGCTTTACACAAAAAATAGTACCAGCGGCGCACACAAACTAAACCGCATGGATATTCAGCTGTCTAGAGTTTGGGGCATTTGGGGCGCATGGTTGCTTTGGCTGAGTAGAAAGGCGTAAAAACACCAATTTCCGACGCTACAAAAATATTGTGAGACAGCCATTTTGTTTCGTTGTCGTTACGTTTGTTCATCGTGCATTTTTTCATGCGCGCTGCTTTTGTACACACACACATATATACATTTTTAAATTCACCACCAACAGCAGCATTTGCCATTGCTACCACCACAATCACAAACAACGGACGTTGAGCGAGACAGACTTTTTTCGACTTGTCTCACATGCACACGGTTATCCGCTCTGGCGCTCTCAGCAGCTTATGCAGCGTTTATATGTCGGTTGCATTTGCACACTCATCGCAGCCGCATTGTATGTGAGCAGTGCCGCTATATAGACATTGGTGTACGCGTGCGCTCGCCTTTCGCTGCTGTCGTCGCTGGTGTCAGTCTCGTGTGTGTGTGTGTGTATTCGCATTTTGAGTAATTTCGAAAATTTTTGTATATTTGATGGCGACAACGACGGCTGCTTTACTCACAAGAAACGCGCGTATGTCGAAAATTGTAGCGCGTACGTATATCGGTGTGTAGAAATTGCTTAAAAATTGTGGTAAAAACTAGCGAAAATTATATAAATTGTTAATAATGTGATAATTTAATGTAATCCGCTTCGATTACAACTCAAATTTCATATAACTACGACAAATTTGCGCCAAAAAATGCATTTGAAAAATGTGAGACTTCAATGGACATCGACAAATTTTTTTTTTCATTTTACTTTTTTTTTTTGGTGGTGGCAACGAACAGCGCAACCAGCCAGCACTGTAGAGGAGGAAGAAGAAGAGGCAGCGCTGACTATCTGTCGGTGTGTGTGTGAATGTATGTGTGTGTGTTTCATAGCGTGTTTATGTGTGTGTGTGTATGTGTGTGTACGTGCGCTTAAGGCAGCAGCAAAATAGGCAGTGTGTGAAATATTAACAAAATAAAATTCGAAAAGAAAGAGAAAAAGAAAAATATAGAGAAATATATATAAAAAAAAGAAATACACGCAAAATAAAAACAAAGAAGAAAAAAAGTTTCACTTTGATGCATATTTAATTGATATACATATAAAAATATACATAAAAAGTATATATATTAATTTTTTTTATTATTATATTATTACGTACGTTATACGTTAACGTTATGTAGCCCCGTTCCACATATGCATGTGTGTGTATAAATATATATATATATATACGTGTGTGTTTGTGTGTGTTTCTCGCGCTGTTTTGCCGCCGCTTATTTTTAACGTAACGTAACGACGTCACGTAGTTGCCGCCGCCGTCATCAGTTACGTCGCCAACGTTACGCGTCTACGTCATGTGCGCATTTTGTTGATGTTTTGTTCATTCGTTATTTCTCCCTCGCGAAATCAACAAAAACAACAACCAACAAAATATACAAATATGTATAAAATATAATATTCATTTATTTTTTTTACAGTTACACTTAACAATTGTGTAGATATTTAGAATTTGCGTGTTGTATTTGTTAAAAATCTCCCATATATACAAATATATATAACATAAAAATCAATACAAATAAATTAAACAACATCAACAAGGAATTCGCAACCGCAACAACAAGCAAGCAAAAACACAAATTCGGATACACCAACAACCAACAACAAATTGAACGGATTTTTACCACATCAACAACAACAACAACCAACAGCAACAAACAAGAAAAGAAAATATGTAAGTAAAAGTTATCGAAAACCAAAAAAAAAAAATAACACAAGGCTGGCTGGTTGCAGCTCAACTTGAAACGCGTCGCAGTCGCTGCACGTGGCGCTTGCCCTTTCCCCTGCCTCCCACCCCCTACAAAGCACACAACCACACACATACACTCAAGGAAGAATTGCCCGCATCTACTATACTTCCCACACAACCAGTGCTAAAACTTATCGATCGTACTTTCGATTACTGCTCTCGCCATTTGATCTGTTGCTGTTTTTCAAAAATAATAAATAAATGCTGAACTGAAAGTTTCCATTAATTGCATTAGTTGTCATTTGGGATATATTTTTGTTGGCTTTGCAACCCTTCCAAAAATAAAGAGACAGCTGCATTTATTTTACTACCCCCTGCACAAAAATATATACATTTATTCGACTGGATTGGATTTTGATGTGCAAAAGCAACCACAAAAAGAAAAGAAATGTTGGCTCTTAGCTAGGAATATGTTTCATTACTTTTTGCAACAATAGCAACAAATGTATTATAATTTAATAGTTAAGTTCTTTAAGTACTCCTTTTAGTTCTTTCTTTTTTATTTCAATCAATCTGTCGCTTGGCGAATTTTTCAAAATGTTGCCACACACACACACTCAAAATTGTTTACAAAATAGTGGCGCCGGCTTTTCGCTTTTACTGTTAATGTATTAATTTACCGGCTATTCAGTTCTCAGCTGGCTTGTGTGTGCCTGTGTGTGTGTGTGTCTGGCTATTGCATTTGGCGCGCAAAATCAAAAGCAGCTTCAAATTGCTTGTTTACCTTTTTTTTTTTTGCAACTGCATGAATATGTCACATTTTACAGTTATAAATGCCTAATGCCGTCTTATTGTGTGAGAAATGTGTGTGTGTGTGGGTGGTTGGGTGAAGAGAGAGTGTGTGGAAGGGGATGGGGAGGGGGGTGTGGCGAGACGACATGCAATTTCATTGATGCTTTTGCTGTCAACGTTGACGTCGACTGCGAGTGCGAGTGCAGGCAGTTGTTGTTGCTACGGCTACGGTTACTGCCACTGCCACTGCTACTACATGTAAACCGGCTTTAAATTCGTGCCACTATTAGCACGATTTATTAACCTAGAGGCGCAGGCAGTCAACATTCCGCGCGCGCTCTCTATCTCTCTCTTCGGCGGCATTCGACATTCGATTCGATATTTGGTTCGTTGGTTCGTTCATTTGTGACGTAGTCAGTCGGTGGCGGCACATACTTGCAGATACAGCAACAACAGCAGTTGCCGCCTGTCTTTTTCACTTTCGAACTCTAACATCGAAAATGAGAGACACCGCACTCCCGCTCTCTCTCACTCTCTCGCTTAGTATGTCTCGTGCCGCTGCCGCCATATTTGCATTTGGAATATACGTAGATTACGTAGCGAATTGTTGTCTCACTCTAACGCATGCAAGTGCTCAGTCATGACAATGTGCTTTATGTGTGTGTGTGTGTGTGTGTGTGTGTGTGGATCACTTGTATTTTATTTATTTAAATAAAATTTTTTTTGCGCGTAGTTCAAGTGCATGCACGCAAAACAAAAATAAAGGAAGCAAATTCAATGAATGTGTGCTTGAATTTGAATGAAACAATTCTTTTTGGTGCATGTAGATACTTTTGTATTTTTAGATCACATTTTGGCAAAAATCTTTTTTTTTGTGTGGTTGTTGTTGACCTTTGTTGACAAACGAACTTTGCAACGTGATTCAGCATGTTTGTTGTGCCAAATAAATACACATTTATTTGCATTAGTCAAAAGTTAAACATTCAATAAGATGTTATTGTTAACCGCCTGGCGCTTAATTGATAAACTTAATATATTTGTAGCCCCCCTCTCAACAACCGCCCCTTGCGGCGTTTAGATGCATGCCATTGCTGTCGCTGCTGCTTCTTCTTTATCATCTAACTCGACGTCATCGACGTTTGCCTTGAATTCATATTCACACATGCACTCATACATATACGCGATTGTATGGTGCGGTCCGTTACATACACAAATGCAAACACAAAGTCGTACCGCTCTCTCTCTTTCTCTCCCTCTCAACACGAATCCCAATCGAGAGCGATACGTTGATGTTCTTGTTGTTGCGTTTCGTTCTACGTAAAATGTTGTGTTGAAAACTCAAAGTCGTCGTCTACTGTACTACATAATTACAACACAGCAGCGTAGCGGACATCAGCACGTTTGCGTGTTTATGTGTGTGTGTGTATATGTGTGTATGGCCAGTTAATGTTTTGTTTTGTTGTGAGAATGAGCAAGATGAAAAGAGAGGAAGAGAGAGAGAGTAGAAGCTCACCAGTCGCTGCTCTGCTGCTGCAGTTGGCGTTGGCGTATGTTGTTTTTTGTTGTTTTTAAATAACACAAATAATTGCGCGTTATAAAAATATTCAATCGCTAACGGCCTACGTCATTTGTTGACTTACCGCTGTTGTTGTTGCTGCTGTTGACTGTCGGTTGCTCTTCCGTTTTGAATTTCGCGTCACTGAAGGCTGCTTTTTTAGCGGTCGGCAACAAAGCGTAACCGCAAAAGAGCAAAAAAAAAATACTCACACACTGACAAAAAACTACTGTGGTTTAAATTGAATATTTTACTTGATTAATTTATATATATGTTTGTGTGTGTGTGTGTTTGTGCAAATCAAAAAGTATCTGTGTAAAGTTTCAAAGTGAAAGCAAAAGCTAAGCTACTTTGCCGGCCGGCAATTGTACACAAAATAAATACAATATGTGTTATATATATATGTATATATGCAGAGATATGCGCATGTGTGTGTGTGGGTGGAGAAGGGGTGGGGTGGTATGACAATTACAATGAATTTGGGGCGCATTGTTTACAAATTCGCTTGGAATTTATGTGAGCGCGTAACCACTGTGCAGCTGACGTATGTGTAGGCGAGAGAGAACTAGATTGCGAATGTGTGTGTGAGAGTTATTCCTTCTTTCCCACTCAGCTCTCACCACATCATAATGTTGATGTGGTGAGGTGAGGGTGTTGAAATTCAAAATTACGTATGCCTTTTTGTTTTCATGTGCAGCTCTCGTGTATCTCTGTGTGTGTTGTGTTTGTAATGTGCAACAACAACAAACAAAGACACTTTATTATGCATGAATCATGTTCATGCCTGCTGGAAAAGAAACATAACCAAGTTAAGTTAGCGGAGTGGTGAATTTTTACCATCAACACCAATACTAACACTGGCGTATCTCACTTAAACATACATGCATACATACATACATATGCATGCGCGTGTTCATGTTACTCTTTTAATGTTTTTCATCCAGCTGGAGTGCTTAATATATATTTTATAGATCAATAAATCTTTATACTCGAAGTTTATGCTTTTCTTTCTTTCGATTTTGTATCTGAAATTTTGTATTTTATTGCGCTGTCAAACACCATTTCAAAGCCAGCCGTGTGTGCAAACGGGACAGCTATATGTATGTGAACATTTCGCGTTTATATCTCTTACTGTGTGTGTGTGTGTGTATGTGACGCTCTCTCATTTTCGAATTTCGAAAGTTGTCTCGCCGCTCTTTTCGATTGCTGATGTGATGTTTGCGCTGTTGCCGTGAGTGCCAAAACGGCGGCAAAGTAACTAACACACACACATAGAATCACACAAGACACAGATAAGAAAAACAAAAAAAGGAAAATAAAGGCCAAGCCAAAGCGTAATACGAAAAACCCAAAGAAGAAGCAACAGCAGCTGCAGCGTGTGCTTAGTGTGTTTGTGTGTGTGTTGCTTTTGTGTGTGTGTGTGTTAAAAGAAAATTGCTATAGCAAATGCAGCATATTCAAAAAACACAAAAATGTTTCTTATTTATTTGCTTTTTGCTGCGCTCCGCTTCAAGTGTGTTTCGTATGTTTTGCTGCATTTTTGCATTCGCCGAAACGCGGGAGAATCAATCCCGCGCGTGTGTGTGTGTTTGTTTTGTGTTTGTATTTTGTTTATTTTAACTGCTCATCGAATAGCATTTTATTGTTTATATAACGGAAAAACAAAATTCGAATACTTGCGCTCTCTTCATATGTGTTTCTCTGCTTGTGTGGCTGTGTGTGTAAAATTGATCTAGCCATTTGAAGCTAAAACTGTAAAACGCCGAAACTTCGTTTCGTATTTCTTGTTTTCGATAATCCCGGCCGGCTTCGAAAACAAAGTTGTTTACATTTTGTATCAGATGCATTTTGTATACATTGAAATCGATTGGCTGCAAACAAAAATGTTAAATTCGCCAATTATTTACTATAAGTGTTAAATGTTTTTGTTTATACTAGATTTTTCATAAATATTTGTATTTTAATTGACACAAAAAACATATGTTGTGAATCAAAATATTTTCTTAAAACCAACAATGGCAATATTTGCAATAAATGTCAGATGTTTGTTTATTTGTTTGCATAAATGTTAATTAACTGCATGCATGCCCATTCAATTGCTGATGAAAACTTGCAAACTAATTGTTTATATTTTGTTTATTCTTCTTCTTACAGTCTCGCTGTTCCGGCCCGACCAATAGCAACAACAACCAACAACATTATCCAATCAATCTGATAGTGAAACTAAATAAATACAATTAACAGCGCGGAGAGAAGCTGAAGAGCTTCCATAGAAACAAGAAATTTGGCAACAAAATGCCAACTGAACTGAATTTGAAACTGAAACAAAAACTTAACTGAAAGCAACTGCAAATCAACAGCAATAAAAACAACAACAAGTAATATATAAGTAATTTACAAATTCTGAAACCTCTGAAAAAGCCGCGCCACGACACCGGCAAGTGGTGGTAAGTAAAATGTGGTTTAAATTTGATCAAAATCGTTAATGCAACATTTACTTTTGATAGTGACAACAATTTGCTGAGCATGCAACGGACACAAAAGCAAACAGCAGCCGTTGAAGAAGCAGCAGCAGCAGCAACAGTCGTTCAGAGATTGCAGCAGCACAACTGCAGCAACAGCAGCAGCAGTAGCTGTAAAAGAAGGAGTAGCAGCAGCAGCAGCAGCAGCAATAGTTGCAGCAGCAGCAGCAGCAGGAGTCATCGATCATTGCATCAGTGGCTGCTCTGAGCAGCGGGGCAACACAGAAAACACAGGACGCGTGAAGAGGACGAGACGGCCCCGGGCGTGTGTGCGTGTTGGTGGTGTTGTGTGTGCGTCGGCCGTCTCAGTCAATTTGAGTAGCAGTAGCAGCAACAGCAGCATCAGCATCAGCAGCAGCATCAGCAACAGCATCAGCATCAGCAACAAAATTAGCTGATATATACATATAGAATATATATATATAGTATATATAGTATACTATATATATATATATATATATATTGTAGGGGACAGAAAGAAGAACAACAAAACATCCAACAATGTCATCCAACGAACCACCGCCACGTTATGAGCCCGCTGTGGAGCCAATCAATGGCATTGTACAGCCACCGGTTGTGCCGCCACATGATCGACCGGGACGCAATACAAATCAATTGCAATATCTTATTAAAACCGTTATGAAGGTCATTTGGAAGCATCATTTCTCGTGGCCCTTTCAACAGCCGGTCGATGCGAAAAAACTGAACCTGCCCGACTATCACAAGATCATTAAACAGCCAATGGACATGGGGACGATCAAGAAGCGTTTGGAGAACAATTATTATTGGTCAGCCAAGGAGGCTGTCAACGATTTTAATACAATGTTCAGCAATTGTTACGTGTACAATAAGCCCGGCGAGGATGTTGTCGTTATGGCCCAAACGCTCGAGAAGGTGTTCCTGCAGAAGGTCGAATCGATGCCCAAGGAGGAGCTCGAACTGGAGCCGGTGACGGCGAAGGGTGGCAAAAAGAAGCAACGCGCGCCAGCAACACCGAAAAGCGCGTCGGCGGCCAACAGTCAAAGTAGCAGCAGCCATGCCACCAGCAATGTTACCTCCGCCAGCAGTAGCAGCAATGTAACATCAGCAGCGGCAGCGGCGAGTACACCGACAACGGGCAAATCGTCAGCGGCAATTGCATCGCAGTCGTCCCAGCTGCCTGGTATGGGTCTGCAGCAGCAATCGGCATCCTCAGCGTCATCATCAGCGGTGGCAACACCCACAAATGTCGCACGTCCCGTTTCGGCGATGGGCGGCACGGTTTCATCAACGGCCGGCGGCGTTGCACCGTCCATACCACCGATTAGCACAATGCCGCCGCATACGGTGCCGGGCAGCACGAATACAACGACAACGACGGCCATGGCAGCAGCCGCGGCGGCAGCGGCGGCGGCCGCAGCAGCAGCAGCAGCGGGTGGCGGCGGACACGGCGCCAATAAAGCGGCTGCGTTAAGTGCAGCGATGGCCAGCCTCTTAAATCCGGGTGTCAATTATGCGGGCGCCCAACAGACAACCCTCAACAACAACAGCAGCAGTAATAGCAACAATAGCAACAACAACAGCAGCAGCAACAGCAGCTCCCTGCTCGACGGCAACTCAGCGGCGGCCGCAGCAGCGGCAGCAGCAGCAGCAACAGCATCCGCGGCAGTCGTTGCCCAAGCTCAGGCGGCAGCAGCGGCAGCCGTCGCCGCGGCGGCCTTGGACGGTGCTAATGCCATGCCCAACAGCAATGCGGTGCAGGCGTATGTGAATAGTACGGGGGGTGTGGGCGTCGATGCCGTTATACCGCCACAGCAGCCAGCGAAAATGAAGAAGGGCGTCAAACGGAAGGCGGACACGACGACGCCGACGGCGAACGCATTTGAATCGCCCTACGCCCAAATGGACTCCAAGGCGGCCAAAATAGCGACGCGGCGGGAATCGAATCGTCAGGTAATTGGCAAGAAGGTAAGAGGCAATTTGCAGTCGTTTTCCCCTCGTTTTTTTTTTTTTTTGTAACCCCTTAAAAAAAAAAAAAAAAAAATCACTTTATGTGTGTTTTTGTTATATATATATATATATAATTACATGTATATGTACATATAAATGTATGTATGTGTGTGCGTGCTGCTTATGTACATGTATATATTTAACTGTAGATTGTATTACACTAAAAACACACATACACCCAGTAATCCCACTATTATCACATACAAGGATCGGAGGCAGCTATAGATATTAATGCAGCAAATTACTTTCTGATCCACATCCAAATTGTTTAAAATGTCCAAATATATTTTCAAGAAATTTTTAAAGTTACGCCTGGCATGAAAATTAAATAAACTTTGGCTTCTGCGCCATTTTTGGTCCCTGCTCGGGCGCCAATTGACTTGTTACCTTCTATTGGATTTCGTATTAAATCCAAATATAGTTTTTGTATTGATATACAGATTAAATTGAGAGTTTTGTCCTGTCCCCGGTTGGGAACCACATTAAATGAGTTACCCTTATGGATATCACGAGTATTTCTCTATATCTTTATGATTGAGTATATGTACAGTATAGTACAGTTTCCAGTTTAGTTTTGTATCCCTCAACACACACACACACACACACACACATACACAAAAATCATTGACTCCACACACACATACAACTAGAACAACACCACTACAAAAGTAACAAACAATAAGCTCATGAATTAAACGCTGCCTTTGCCTTTTACACTTATGATTTGAGATCATCAGGAATGCCTATTAGAGCTGAAAACAATCGATAGTTTTATGCATTGATATCGATAGACAGTATTGTTAAAAACAGGTGTTTAGGCTTTATGAATTTGAAACAAAACAAACAAAATTTGTATCGTAATCGTTATCGATTGAAACTTAATAAATCGATCATAAATCGTTATCGTGATTGTAATGCGTAAGATTGCTAGAGTGAACGCAACAAATAATCGTTATCGTTATGTTGATTTGTGAAAGTAACCTATCTCGATAACGATATCGATAATGCGTTTCAGATTGTTTTTTCGCTCTGAATATGCTGCAAAACCTAATCATACCATGTATATGTATATTAATTGAAAATCGATAAATCGATACAAATCCATATTGTACATTTGATCTATTTGAATGCTCTAACCCATTGCCGCTTTGTTTTTTTCTTCTACTTTTTTTTTCTCTTATTTTTTTTCTAATCGTTTTGATCATCGTTATCGTTATTGTCATAAATAATAATAATAATAATAAAAAAAAAAACCAAAACAAAACAAATATGCACCACACACCACGCACCAAACCAAACCAAAACCAAAACAAAAACCAAAATCAAATACAAATGAAATGAAATGAAATCAAATGAAATCAAATGAAATCAAAACCGAATCAAATCAAATCAAATCGAATCAAATCAAATCAAAACCAAATGCAATCGAAACGAAACGAATTGAATCGAATCGAATCGAAATCATTTCAACAATCGATCAAACTGAAAACGAACACAGGATCTTACATTCCAGGGCTCGGGCTATCCAATGTCACCATTGGGTGGTATTGGTGTGCCTGGTCTCGTTTGCGGCGGTAACGTTGGCGGCGTTGCCAGCGCCAAGTCCAAGGAGAAACTATCGGATGCCCTCAAGTCGTGCAACGAGATACTCAAGGAGCTATTCTCAAAGAAGCACTCCGGCTACGCCTGGCCCTTCTACAAGCCGGTGGATGCGGAGCTGCTGGGGCTGCACGACTATCACGAGATCATCAACAAGCCAATGGATTTGGGCACCGTTAAGCGCAAAATGGACAATCGCGAATATAAGAGTGCACCGGAATTTGCGGCCGATGTTCGATTAATATTCACCAACTGCTACAAATATAATCCGCCAGATCACGATGTGGTTGCGATGGGACGCAAGCTGCAGGATGTCTTTGAGATGCGCTACGCCAATATACCCGATGAGCCGGCAACAAATGCGGCACATTTGCATCACGGCTATACGAGCACGTCCAAGCATGATGGCAGCGATTCATCCAGCGAGGATTCCAGCGATACCGAAAACGAATCCAATTCGGATGAGGAGCGCAGCGCCAAGCTGAAAATGCTCGAGTCCAAGCTGCTGGGACTGCAGGAGGAGATACGCAAGCTGGTCGAGGAGGCGTCCGCCAAAAAGAAGGCGAAGAAAAAACTCAAGGAGAAGAAGAAGAGCATCGGCACATTCGCCAGCGGCAGCGGTGCCAGCAGTGGCAACATCGGCAGCGGTCACGGCCACGGCCATGGGCATGGACATGGACACGGCCATGGACACGGACACGGTCATCATCAGCATGGGACGAGCAATGCCGGCAATGTGTCCGTCTCCATGCCAGCCAATGTGGCTGCCCTGAATGCCAGCAATGCGGCAAGCGCCAATCTGTCGGCCCTGCTCAGCGGTACGCTGGTGGGTGCCGGCGCCGGCGGTGTTCCGGGCGGTATGCCCGGTGCGGCAGCTCTGCAGCATGTCCACGAAATGGCGCTGGCCATGAGCCAGATGACTGGTGGCGGCGGTGCCGCTGGAGCGGGCTATGCGGCCGGCGTGAATGCCAGCGGAGCGGGCATTGTGGCCGGCGGCGGCAAAGCGGCCGCTGGTGCATTGGCCGGCGCACTGGCAGCGGGCGCAGCGGCCGGTGCTGGCGGCTCTGGCGGCGGCAGCGGCAGTAAAGGTGCTAAGGTCAAGGGCCAGCGTGGCGCCAAGGGCGGCGCAGGCGTCACAGCGGGCAGTGGTGCGGGCGGTGCAGCTGCTGGTGCAGCGGGCATCGGTGCGAGCGCTGCGTCCGCCGGTGGCGGCGGCGGCGGTGGTGGCAGCGGCGGTGGCGGCACCACCAATGCGAAACGCACCAAAAACAGCAGTAGCAATGCCGGCGCGGGAGCTGGAAGCGGCGCCAATGCGGCGGCGGCGGCGGCTGGTGGCGCCGGTGCTCGGGGCAGCAGCAAAAAGAAGCCCAGCCAGGTGATGAACTTCGATTCCGAGGAGGAGGATACCGCCAAGCCCATGTCCTACGATGAGAAGCGACAGCTATCTCTCGACATTAACAAGTTGCCAGGTGAGACAAGCATCCACATATAGTACACAACTAAACCACACTGATAGATAGATAGATAGAAGAAGCAGAAGCAGAAGAATGAATGAAAGATTGACTAAGAAATGAGCAAATCGGGTTAGAAATCAGTTGTAAACTAAACAGATTCTCTATAATATGTTTACTATAATTTGTTTAACGGATGAAAGCTTTGATAAGTTGGCAGGCAAGAGGGAATAGTCGGTTGCAGTACCAAAGGATTATGTTATATAATAATAGTTGTACTAAATATTGCATATCATTTGAAAATACATATCTAGATTATAAAACGGCCATTTTAACTTTACGATTGAAGATGTAGCTTGAAATAAGTGTGGTTTTTTATAAAGAAGAAACGTTTGAAATTTAAACAGTTTTTCGAGCATGGGAACAATGGAAATGGGAGTCGCAATCAAAGTTCAAAGTTCCTAAGGCGTTTGAGAAAAGACAGAAGGCAGTTGGGAATTATAAAAGACTCATTTATCATTTGGCTTTGATTTCGTAGATTCATTGATCATTTCCGAATTGTTTGCAAATATAATTAAAATATAATATAAACTAAAACTAAACGTAAAAGTAAAAGTTGAAACCCCGAAGTGAATGCCATTATACTAATTATGTACATATTCTGTTTCCCAATTGTTGTGGCAGGTGACAAACTGGGACGAGTGGTGCACATTATACAAAATCGGGAGCCATCGCTGCGCGACTCCAATCCGGATGAGATTGAGATCGATTTCGAGACCCTGAAGCCGTCGACGCTGCGCGAGCTAGAAAGCTATGTGGCGTCGTGTTTGCGCAAAAAAACACGTAAGCCATATTGTAAGTTTGTAACTAAACCGAGACCACAAACAACAACAACAATAGCAACAACAATAGCAACAACAACAGCAACAACTAGAAGCAATGCTCAAAAATTTTTGAAACATTTTTTTAACTACTATAACAATCATAAGAATAATGCAAAAACAACAAATTTTTGTTGGGTCGCGTTGCATTTTGCTGTTTGCATATTTGAGACATGTTTTTTTTCGTCATCAACATTATAATCTCAATATCGCAAGACGATGAAGTCAACAACAGACAACAACATCAACAACAAAGAAGCGAAAAGAATTTTCCAAATTTTCATTACAAAATCAAACGCACAATTTTAATGAATGTGCTAATTTACTTTAGTGGTCACATGTTTAGTTAGCTAAACTCTCAACAACAAAAATACAAATAAAAAAACCTAAAAAAAAAAAAAAAAAAAAAAAAAAATCCAATAGAAATATCTTAAGTTTCAAACTTTTATATATATATATATATTTTTTTGGTTTTTTCAACCCAATCTCTTGTGCTACTATCCAAATGAACAAATTCAAAATAAAAAAAAAACATATTCAGTTATCTTCGGGACTGCCGAAGATTAAATATCCTTGCAGACTGACTTATGCCAGAAAAATAGCTCGCCTATCGCAATTTCCGATACATTGGGGGCTATAATAATATTGACAAAACATTTGTTTGCAAATTATCTTCAAAAAGCAAAAATGCATCAATTTATCAAATTTTTAACAACCTCTGCAAGGGTATCCAAAAATGATAACAACAAATTTGTAATGTTTGTTAAAAAGTAGCGTAGCCCAAAATAATCATAATAATAATTATAATACACACACATATAATAATATAATAACATTGCATGCGCCTAGAACTCTTGCATTTTTATGTGGTTGATTGACTGATTGATTGATCTACATACAAAAACAAAAACAAAAACGCTCCAGCATGCATCAAACTAATTCTAGTTTTGGATTGATTCTCATTGTTGAGCTCTTTAAAAAGACTGTTGCTCTATCTGTTCCTTTCTCTCCCTATCTCTGTTTCTCGCTCTATCTCTCTTTCTCTATCTAACTATCTCTGACTTATATATATATATATGTCTATATATATATATTGCTGTCTAACTTCACTAACCGCTTTGAGGCAGCGCTTAAGCTGTAAAATTGATTTATTTATGTATTTTTGTTGCCATATCTAAAAATTGGACATTTTCTTTTTACAGATAAAAAGCCTTCTGGCAAATCAAAGGACGAGCAAATGGCCGAAAAGAAACAGGAACTGGAAAAACGTTTACTAGACGTAACCGGCCAATTGGGCGCTAGCAAAAAAACCGCCAAGAAAGGTAAGCTATTATCAATATACATATACACAAATATACCAGAACGATTTCTAATTACCAAATTTCTTGTCGATTACAGATGAGAACACATCGAGCAAAGTGGAGGCTGTGCAGCCAGCGAATCCTGTGTCGTCTAGTTCAAGTTCCAGCGATTCATCGTCCTCGAGTTCGAGTGATAGCAGTTCGAGTGACTCGAGCGACAGTGAAGCAGGTTAGGACGCGTTTTGTTTGTTTGTTTGTTTGTCTTTTTTTTTTTTTTTTTTTTAAATGACCCCATCCCTAAAAATCTATATATATATATATATATATATATATATATATATATCTGTATATATATATATATCTAAATATGAAACGAAATGTTTTTAAGATCGACAAAACACAAGAACAACAAATGGAAAAAAAGAAGAAAAGCAACAACAATACACACACACACACAACAGAACAGAATACAATACAATACAATAAACACACATATACAAACACACACACACACACACACACACACACACACATAGAACGCTTACTCATATATGTATTACATATGTGAGTTTTACAAAAATAACAACAACTACATTTTCATATCTATGGAAAACATACAACCTATATATTTTTTTTTTTTTTATTACAATTATGATTATTAATAATATGAATTTGAGTATGATTATTTAAAATTAAGCTGAACAAAAAGTTAGTCGAAAAGTTCTATTATGAAAGAAATTCAGTTGTAAGTCCAAAGTTCGATGTAAGCTAAGCTCGCTAAAAACCCGTACGAAACTTAACAAATGTGGTGCAAGTGGAACAGGCACACACACACACACACACACACAAATAATACACACACACACACACAACAAAGATACACACCACACACACGAACACACACACATCGAGAGAACAGAAACTAGCATAAAGAAAGAGATAGAGTTAGGGAGCAGATAGAGATAGAAATAGTGAGAGAGAGAGAGAGGGAGGGAGAGGGAGTGTTGTCATAGTAGTAGACAGTGTTGTAAAGCGTTTAAGCATGAGAA
>JAWNPD010000269.1:1767500-1777500 GCA_035045305.1 Drosophila maculinotata
CACACACACACACACACACTAGCGCACTCTAGTAACCATCGTATATTTGTACTATTTTCACAAAAAAAAAAAAAAAAAAAAAAAAAAAAAAATGCAAAAAACAATGTTATATACAATTACGCTTCCCTCTATATATATTCAGATTCAAGCTCAGGGTCAAGTTCAAGTAGTTCAAATGACGATGATTCCTGATGACTCTGACTCCGACAATTAAGGCCATCAATCATTGCAGACTCCCATCAATCAATCGAAAAAGTGCTGAATCAAAACACAAACAAGCTCGCATCAATCGCATCAAATAATTTGAATACTGTCTCTGTTTGTATAGCATACTTTTCTCATGTCATTTGATCTTGCGTCAATCAATAAATCAATCAGATTTAATTATTGTGTCTAGAATTGTGTATTTAAGTTCTATATTAGTGTTTTTTGTTTTTTTTTTTTTTTTTTTTTTGCGAGTGCTGTCACCAAACCGATAGCTTTTCATCAGTTTATAGTCACACTCCACTTGTTGTTTTATTATTAGTAGTTTCTCAACACTGTAAATCAAGGGTGGGCAGCCAAATTTTGCAATTGAGCCCTACAACAACAACAACAACAACAGCTACAACAAATCGTAAATCATTTGCCGTCTGCACAAAATGAATATAACAAATGTGTGCACTGAGCAAAATAATAAATTGAAAACTCAAAGTTCTTCAATATTATTTATGTCAGACATGTTAAGTTTGCATTTTTTTTGCCCAGTGTACTAGAACCTAACCATGCACAAGCGACATGCAGGCGCCAATTGTTAAGAATAACGGAGCAACTATGCGCCCACCCTTGCTGTAAATTATTGTATATTGTACATCTCATTAATCGTTAATATCATTCTCAAACATTTTGTAACTGGCTTCCGTTTCTATATTTATTTAACTATTATTTTTTTTTTGTTTTTTTTTTACGTTTTGCTCATTGAATACTGAACAAATAAATAAAATATAATGGAATAAATTGCTCTTAATTATTTATTTTTCAAGACACACACACACACACACAAACACAAACATAAACATAAACACACATACATGCGCACATATCCCAAAACACATTAAAAAGCACAAAGTACTTAAGGCAATAAATAAATAGCATTGATTAGTTTTGCGTCCCCATCAGTCGGACTTCTGTCATTCAATGACCAGTGATAGGATTGCGTGTACACATCGTCTGTAGCAGTTAGCTTCTGGCATTAGTCACTTCGTTTCTGCATACTTTTCTGGGGGCGATCTCTCTCTCTCTCTCTCTCTCCCTCTCTCTAACACACACACACACACACACATACACACTCGCCATACGGACGGAGAAGTTAGAAAGTTTTTAAGTGAATGCAGCATATGTACATATATACATATACACATAGTTTCCATATACCATAGACATACATATATATATATATATATATTTATATATATATAAATCTCATAACTTTTTAAAAAAAAACCCAAATAAAACTAGTAAATTATGAAACAATGATAAAATGCTAAGAACACACCAACACACACATACACACACACACACACCTACACAATTCATATGTGCATTATTAAAACAATAGAAATAAACAAAAACGAGTAAATGCAACAACAAAAAAAAAAAAAAAAAAAAAAAAAAGTTAACAAATGAAATACAATTGAAATTGATATTAAAATACACTTGCAGACAATGTGTAAAAATAAGAAAGTATGATATATATATAAAAAAAAAATAGTAACAAAAATCAACAAACACAAATTTTAAACGAGTAGCGAATACGTAAAAAAATATATATAACGGATTGTAAGAGGAAGCAATAACAAAAGCAAAACTTTAGCTTGAGCAGGCGGGTGGGTGAGTGAGGGGATGAGCGGGTGAGGGGGTGATATATAAATAGCTAGCTAGGAGGTGAAAACCAACAAATAAAACTTTACTTAACACACATAAAAAGCAGCCACACACACACACATACATACATACATACATACGTAATGTTGCGAAATTCGATTGCGAGTTTTGATATTAAATTGTATATGTATATAGTAGTAGTACTCCATACAAAACTTGAATAATTTTCGACTTTTGTATATTGTTTCAAAATACGCCCACTGTGCACTGCTTCCTTTGTGTTTTTCGTTGTTTCTTTGGCTGTGCAAGCAGTGCAGAGATAGTCCGATTAACGATCAACGATCGACTATCGATCGGGAACGTTGTGGAAATGGAACGATTACACAATTTTGTTGTATGTTACGGTTTTATGTGCTTGTCTTCCTGTTGTTTTCTTTGCGTGTCGTCTTGTCTTATGTTATTATTGATTTTTTGTAAATGTTATGTGAAAAAGTTATGTGAACGCTTCCAATTTGAAATAGACCTGAAGAGTACTTCCGTAAAACATTTAGTGGTACAAGCACAAATCTCTAAAGATACACACACAAAGACACAGACACACACACACACACCGAACACCACACACACATACACATACATACAGCTTCAATTACAAGTAAATATATAAAAACGTACTTTGAGATGATATATAAAACAAGATAGGAAAGGCTATCTTCGGCGCACCGAAGATTCTATACCCTTGTAGACCGCAGTCGAACTGCTCACATTTAAATGTAATTATTAATATAAATAACACTTGTAACTTTCGACCGTTAGTCCCTATGGGAGCTATATAATGGTCCGATCCGCCTTAAAACTGACACAGACTAGTTTATATAGAAAGATATTGATACTGATCAAGAATATATATATATATATATACTCTACGGGGTCGGTAGGGTGTTGCCTTTAATTCGTATCAAATTATAGTACCTCCTACAAGGGTATACAAAGAGAATACACAAGAGGGAGAGAAACGAGGCAACTCACTCGTAAATTAGTTAACACTTATGTAACTTGTAGGCTTAGCAGGACGAGAGGCAAATGAGCCGAAATTGTCTACTTATAAACTTACTTACGAACCATATATATATATCTATATATATATATTTACATATGTATATATACATCAAGCAATAAATAATTTAACAAAAAATGAAACTACAAACACCAACAAAAAGAGAGAAGCGAAGATGAAGAAGAAAACAACAACACCAACTACGTTATAGTATATTTAAATGTCGATGATGTCAAGGGAGCAAAACTCTCCGGAACCAAACAAATCAAAAACAAAAAAAAAAAGAGAAGAAAACAAAACAAAATATACATATATATATATATATATATATATATTACTATTAATATATTAATAATAAAACATTAATAGATATATAGAGAAATCATAAATACAGAAGACAGACCGCACAGACAGACTGTAACCAAAAAAAAAAAAAAAAAAAAAAAAAAACAAAAGGAAAAAGGAAGAGAAATAAACCTAAATATACATACTACATGAAAGGCACAAGAAAAACAGAGAAAAATCCAAGAATGAACACACGAGTCAAGTTCTAGACAACATCTCCCATGTATGAAGTTTGTTTTTGGCTTCATGCATGGCCCACATCCAGTGTATATATACATACATATGTACTTGTATGTATATATGCATACATATATGTAGAAAAGGTATATTGAAAACAAATAACTAAATGTATTTTGAAAGCATTTTTTTATTTATTTTTCGGCTGTCGGCTTTCCCCTTTACACATTGTTTGCACGTTTTTCAAAAAAAAAAAAAAGAAAAAAAAAAAACAAAGAAAAAAAGAGAAAAATGAAAAAGCAAAAATATAGAAATGATTAAAACGTAAACAACAACAAATTGCATTAAATAAATTTAAAATATATAAATTTTTAATATTAAACTAAATAAACAGCAAAAAAAGAAAAGAAAAAAACAACAATAATAATATAAATACATAAAAACAACAACACCATGTTTTAACATTATTTTAAACACAACAGCAGCAACAACAAATCAACGTTAAAAAATATTTAACAATTTTTTTTTTATTGGAGCGTGTGCTTTGTATTTTGCTGATAGACAATACACACACACACACACACACCAACATACACACACACACTCAGAAAATTGTCAATAGAGTTGTATGCTTTAAGAATTTTTTTTTATTTTTTTATTCTTGCTGTTATTTACTTATAAAAAAAAAGCCAGAAAAATTATCCCGAAATTGCCGAAAAAATGCGCAAACAATTTTGTACTTGTAATTGAACATTTAGTTTTCAAACTTTGGTTTTGCCCAACCCCCCAGGGCAGGGCACCCCCCCCACCCCTGGCTGCCTATACGCCTAACCCCCGTTTAACGGCCAAGCGTTTTACTGTCTAATTTTCACATAACGGTCTCACAAATTCAAACTTTTTTAAAACCAGAAAAGCAACATTTTGCGATTTTTGTGATATGATCTTCAAACCTGAATGTAAAAATGAAAATGAAATGAAATAGCGAGCATAACTCAGAATACATTTTTCCATACAAATAAATGTATGAAAATGTTTAAAGGCTCACCTCACGACATTTCAAATAACGTTAACGGTTAACTTTTCCGAGTCCCAAATCGAGGTCTTTAATCGGGGGATAGGTGTGCACGCAAAACTGTCTGTTTTCTCTTTATTCCTTAAGTCACTTTTGTTTAAACTAGTTACAAAGAAGACTCAAACAACAACAAAACTAAGAAAACACGAATATGTTTAAAAGAGAAGTGAGAAGAAGAAAAAAAACCAAAACAACAACTTAAACACATACACATGTAAACACGCTCAAAGTCTTGTAAAAATAAAAAAAAACCTAAAAAAATATTTAAAAAAATAAAATTGCATTTTTGGTTTCAAGAAGTAGAAGAAGAAGAACAACCAAAGCAGTGGTTTTTTCGACGCTCTACACACACACACACACACACACCAACACACCCACCCACACACAAAGCCAAACTATAAAAATAAATATAAAATAAAATAAAATCAAAACAAATAAAGTAGTAAAAATGTTAGCTAAAGGCAAACGCAAGGGTGGAAACTTATAAAACAACAACATACGCACACACATAGATACACACACATACACACACACACACACACACACAGTTAGCGTAAGGACGCATTATAAATTCCATGAAGAATTCACACAGACATGAAACACACACATTATACCTATATCTACAAATATTTATAGTAAAAGTAATATTTAATATTAATAATGAGCAGCTGCTAAAAAAAAACAAATAGTTTTAAGAAAAAAAAAAAAAAAAAAAATGCAGCGCAGCAACAACAACAACAGCTAAAAATTCAACAGCAACAACAACAAAGAAAAAAGTTTATTAAAAAGAATGAAAAAAATAACAACAAATGCGTGTTTCTCCATTCTTTGAATAATTTTTTTGTTTGTGCTCATTTGTTTTACAGAAGAAACTTAAAGAAAGAGAAAAACAAAACGAATGAACTATAAAAATAAATATATAAAATAAACATAAACATAACACAAAAAGAACTCAATATATATATATATATATATATGAACTTAACACAAAAATGATATATGCTAGATATGTCGATAAACTATAACAAAGAAAGTTGGTTGGTTCCCTCTTTGTGCTGACTCATGGTTGTGTTCAAAAGAAGGAAAAAAAAGAAGGACTTTCGTCGCGCGCAGTTCTTTTTTTCCGTGCAGTTTTTCTTACTTCCAGCGTTTAGAAGGGAGAGAGAGAGAGAGAGAGTGGGCGAGAGAGTGAGTGAGCGAGAGAGAGAGAGAGAGAGGGAGGGAGGGTGAGAGGAGAGGTATGGGTAAAGGCAGAGTGAACAAAAAAAAATATATACGAAAACCTACCGCCCCCATATATCGCGCCCTCCTGCTCCTCCAACTCCTTCCTTTGCCCCCCGTACAACAATTGCTTCACATTGGTTTCAGCGTTCGACAATTGTATCGAGGTATTTTTCATTCGCAAACACATACACATACACACCTATTTATTATCTAACTACCATATCCGTTTATCTGTACATATATAAATGCACTTCGAGTTTAAATTCAATTAATCCTTTCCTTTAGCACTTCATATATTTGTATTTTTGTTTTTTACCTACACTCACATCACTTTTTAGTTTAGTGTTTTTTCGGTTATGCTTTGTCTTTTTTAGTTTTTGTCTTTTCCCCTCTTCAAAAAAAAAAAAAAAAAAAAACTAAAAAACAACAAAAAAAGACAACTTTACTCAAAAAATTTGCTAATGTTTACTTTCGTAATTTCCAAAAATTACAGGCGATGGGGACGAGCGGCCACCACGCAAGAAAAAATCACGTGATTCAAATGGAAGCAATGTGAGTAGTTCCCCACCACCCCAAAAAAAAATAAAAAATACAAATAATACATATAAATCTTAACACTCCGGTACGGTACTCAAATATACAAATACACGCATAACACTTTTGAAAGATCGGACAGAATTTAGTGATTATAAAGAATACCGATAATGAGGTGGAAATGTGTATACTCTGTTCAGATATTATTTGTCGTATTGTTTTAAGCATGTTCTGTGCTGTTATTTGTTCAATTAACCTCGATTACACAAATTAATGTTGTATCAAAGATTTTCTATGCACATCTCTTAGTTTCAGCTATGTCAATAAAAGAAATACCATAAATAGAAAAATTCATTGAAACGGTAAAACATTTACGAATGCTACATAAAGCAGAACTCGAAATATCTGTGCTTTCGCAAGAGAAAAAAATTAACTTCAAAGTTGAAAAACTTTTTAAATGCATTCAATTACTATACAAATATAAACCGTTAAATATTTGGCAATGTTGCCAGCTTGCATTAATTGCATTCCATTTGGCAACACTGAAACAAACAGCTTGCGGTGTTGCCAACTTGTTAATGAGACAGTGTTGCAAAGTTTAAAATTTCAAATAAAAAGCTAGCAGAAATCTAGCTATAGTATAAATAGAAAATATAGAATGGATAAATTCAGTAAACTTATTAAAATCAATTTCGTATTACATTAATTATTCATTTTTTTTTTAACTTAACCTCTACGTTTTCCTCCTCCTCTCTCTCCCCCGCTCGTTTGTTCGCTCTCTCTCTCTCTCTCTCTCTCGCTCTCACTCTGTGTCGCTGCGTGTGCGTGTTGTCAAAGCAGGTAAATCCCAATCTGGTTAGCAGCTTGCTCAGCAATCTGCATCCCGGCGCCGGCCTATCGCAATCCGTACAACAAATGCATATGCAGCTGGATCATGTGGATCATATGCTCTCCTCGGCAGCGGCCTCATCACAAATTTGTAAGTAAACAGCCAAGAAACCGAAACCACAAAAAAAGAACCACTTACTTTGGCATGCCAAAGATTACATACCCTTCGACTTGGAGATATATTAAATTATCCGATCTGCAAAAATACATATTAAAAAAAAAAAAAAAAAAAAAAAAAAAAACTAGCCACTATGGCATGCCAAATATTACATACGCGTGCAGCTCGAGAAGTTCGATTTAAAAATATATTATATTATCAAATCTGCAAGGCTATAAAAACGACATTCTCAAAAAAAAAAAAAAAAAAAAAAAAAATTAAGCTCTTAGTTTTGGCATGCGAAAGATAACATAGACTTGCTGCTATAGAAGTTTGATTTCAAGATTATATTAATCATTGTGCAGGGCGTAAAAGAAAAAAGGAAAAAAAAAAAAATCAACATAGTAATTTTGGCATGCCAAAAATTATATTATCTAATCTGACAGGTTATAAAAAAACAGAAAAGAGAATTTAAAAAAAGAAAAAAAAGCATCAACATTTTGTGACTAATCTCTGTAAACTGTATTTTTTTTTGCTCCTGTTCCTGTTCCTCTTCGGTCTCCTGCTGCATCCATTGTGTGTCTGTGTATGTGTGTGTGCGTGTGTGTGTGTGCAGCTAACCTGCTGGTCAACACAAATCCAATGGCTGCGGCGGCCATGCTAAACAACAACAATAAGTCGGGCAATTATATAAGTGGCAGCAACATTTTCCATGCGGCGTCCGGTGGCCATCATAAAAACGGACTGGCAACGGGCGGCGGCAACGAACTGCTGAGCAGCGCTGTTGGCAAAACGGCGCATGGCTATCAGGGGGCAACATCGTGTGGCATTCGGATTGCCAGCAATCTGCACAAGCAGCCGGATTTGGGTGATCCCCATGCGGCGCTGACAGCGGCTCTGGCATCCAGCGGCGCTGCCAGCAACAATAACAATAACAACAATAACAACAACAACAACAGTAACAACAACAACAATACCAACAACAATAACAATGAAACGTTATCGGGCGGCTCGTTGGCTGCTGGCTTAAAACAAATACCGCAATTCGATGATCCCGTGGAGCAGTCGCTGGCTTCATTGGAGTTCAGCGCCTCCTCCACGGCCAAATCATCGCTGACGGATAACTTTTTAATGGCACACCAGGCGCACCTCATGCAGCAGCCGACCAATCAACAGCAGCAGCAGCAATCACAACAGCACCAGCAGCAGCAGTCACAACAGCAGCAGCAGCAGCAATCACAACAACAGCAGCAGCAGCAACAACAACAACAGTTTGGCATACAGCAACAATACATGGATGATATGACGGAGTTGCTGAGCAAGAGCATGAATGGCAATCACCTGCTGAACAACAGCATCTTTAATATGCACATTGAGGCGGCGTATCAACAGAAACAACAACAGCAGCCACATCAGCAGCAACAACAGCAGCAGCAGCAGCAACAACAACAACAACAACAGCAGCAGCAGCAGCAGCAGCAACAACAACAGCAGCAGCAGTCGCACAATAATGGATATAATGACTTTAGCGGCATGCCCGGTTTTGATAATCTAAATATGCCATCATCTTCGCTGATGGATGTGCATGTGATGCCCATGGCGGGCATGATAATGGGCAACACTGCAAGCGGTGGCGGCGGCGGCAAGCTCAAAGATGCCGAACAGCAGCAGCAGCAACAGCAGCAACAACAACAGTTGCAGCAACAGCAACATCAGCAGCAACAGCAACAGCTGCACCAGCAAATGCAACAGCAGCAGCAACATCATCTGCAACAGCAGCAGCAGCAACTGCTCAACCAGCAACTGCAACAGGGCAGTCAAGCGGCAAATAAAATGCTTATCATACCCAAACCCATCGAGTCCATGATGCCCAGTCCGCCCGACAAGCAGCAAATGCAACTGCAGCAGCAACAGCAACAGCAGCAACAACAACAACAACAGCAGCAGCACCATCACCACCACCAGCAGCAACATCAGCAGCAACAACATCATAATCAAAAAGTTTTACCGCCACAGCAATCGCCGTCCGATTTGAAGCTGCACAGCGGAAATTCACAGCATGCCGGCTTTCAGAACTTCAAAACGGCTGTCGAGCAGAATCTGAAGAACGCCAGCTCGTGGTCGTCGCTCGGATCGGCCAGTTCACCGCAAAATACGGCGACAACATCGAGCAAAGCCAAGCCGGCAATGGACTCGTTCCAGCAATTCCGCAACAAAGCCAAAGAACGCGATCGCCTCAAGCAGCTGGAGGCCGCCGAGAAGGAGAAGAAGCATCAGAAGGACGCTGCCGAAAAGGAGCAGCGCAAGCATCACAAATCCTCCTCATCATCATCATCATCGCAATCAGGCGCTGCCATTGCGGTAGCAGCAGCAGCAGCTGCTGCCTTGGCCGCTGCGACTGCAGCAGCAACACAGGCGGCGGCAGCCGTTGCAGCAGCAGCAGCTGCTGCCTCAGTACCTGGCAATGCTGCCGGCGCCAGCAACATCAGCAGCAGCGGTAATAACAGTAGCAACAACAACATCATCAGTAGTAGCAACAACAGTGCCAGCAATGCTGCCGCACTGCAATTGGCGACGCACAGCAACAGCAATAGCGGTGAACGAGACCGTGGCGGCGGCGGCGGCAGCAGCAGCAGCGGCACAGACGCCTCCCGCATCGGCAGCGGCAACAACAGCAGCAATTCGGCCAACAGCAATGGTCCGGGCAGCGCCGGCAGTGGTGGCAGCGGCAGCGGCTCTACTG